>JACEEZ010008414.1:967736-990236 GCA_016584305.1 Chionoecetes opilio | reverse complement strand
CAGGGAGGTCCCGAAGATACGAGCAGTTAGGTTCCACCTGGCATACTCGTAAAGCGAAATCTCGTATAACGAAACACAGAACTAATGGTAAAATATAGGCTTGGTTCCAGGACCCCATCAATTTAAAAAAAAAAAAAAAAAAAAAATGTTTTTCAAGCTAAAATAAACTATAGCAAACACAACAAACTCTCAAATATAGGGCTCTATATATCACACCACCACACAAAACACAGTGAGTTAAGAGTGTGACAGCACAGTAGGACAGCACAAATAAGTCACAATAAGCACATTAAGTAAACCAGCAAATCACTAAAATCGACTCACAAGGCACAATACATACAAGCAACAAAGACGTTGTATGTACTCTTGGGGACGCCACGTGATACACTAGACTCAAGAGGGTACGGTAGGTAAGGGACAAGGGAGGGGTGCGCAGACCTCTTCCACTGCCCACAAACTCGTCTCTGCGCATCTGAATCATTGTACATCGTCCAGCTGGGGGGAAGCCACGAAGCACTTTATCACCTTTTTTTTGGTAGGAAGTCCGACGTCGGTCGTAACAGGAACCCACAGCGCGGCAAAGTCGTAGGTTTGGTCGTAAACGTGCACACTGGCCAACGACTGCTTGAGACTGGTATTAGCAGAGGTAGAGAGTCTCCAGGCTCGCTTATTATTGCTTGGTATGCTATGAAATATCATTTCTCTAGGTGAATGTAGACATATAATTGCATTTGGATGGATATTAGTCATATATATGAGTAAAGAGATGAAATACAAGCAAGGGTCTCATCCACGTCTGGCAGCAGCAGCAGCATGAAGCCCGTGAGGTGGATATCAACACCAAGGGAGATAGATGTCTTTGGTAATATTTAGTAGGGGTGCGAGAACCACTTGAGGAATCCTATGATCCCTGGTGATATCCTATGGTGCTATCACATGTGTGGGATCTGACCTGACTTCTTCAGGAAGGCACAGGTAGCTACAGCTGATAACGGTGTGTTGTGTGGACGGCGGAAATCGGCCGTCGCCCGCAATTCCCCGCCAGCGGAGATCTCCTTGGTAATTATTTAGTAGGGAAGCGAGGACCCTTTGAGGAATCCTATGATCACTGGTGATATCCTGTGGTGCTATCACAGGCGTAGGAGCTGACTGTCTTCTTCAGGAAGGCACAGGTGAGACGGATGACGGCGGGTTTTGACTAAAAACTTTTGAGAGGCGGCGGGCGCCACCTCCGCCACGGTAGGTTTGGGCAGGCTTAAACGTCTTATTACTCGTTATTATACAACTTAGTGATTATGGTGAGATGTTATATACACGTGTCATTATTTAAATCAATGTATCACCGTGTATCACCATAAATAAGGGTGATTTAAAGATGTTATGATAAGACTGGCGGGGCAGTGAGTGACGGAGAAATTCTTGCCACGGGGTCGCCCCATAACAAATATTCACTATTTTAACCCACATACACACCTAGCAACACATGCTCCTTACTTATATATTTTATTATCTGATACATTAAAACTCCTTAAAACGCAAGCATTCCAAATAAAACTATAATTAGTTTTAGATAACGGGGACAGAAGGCGGAGAGAGGCAGTCTGGCATGCCATTCTTGCCCGTAAATATGTCTCGCTGGCTTATCATACAACCTTAGGTAAAATCATATAGTCAGTAAATGACTTTATAATTTTAGTAAATAACTTATAATTTACTTTAGTAAATAACTTGGTAATTTTACTCACCCCAGTTTGAATGTCGTAGCATTGGATTTTCGATCTCGTATATTGAAAATAGACCCTAATTTAACATCTCTATCATCGGATTTCGTATATCGAATGCTCGTATAACGGGACCTCCCTGTATATATATTATATATATTATATATATAGTATATAAATATATATATAATATGTATATATTATATATGTATATATATATAATATTAATTATTTTAATATATATGATATATATTATATATATATATAATATATGTATATATAATATATATGTATATATATATATATATATATATATATTACAGGGAGGTCCCGTTATACGAGCATTCGATATACGAGAATCCAATGATACGAGATGTGTAAATTAGGGTCTATTTTCAATATACGAGATCGAAAATCCAATGCTACGACATTCAAACTGGGGTGAGTAAAATGATCAAGTTATTTATTAAAATTATAAACATTTACTGACTATATGATTTTACCTAAGATTGTACGATAATCAATCTGAAAATAACGTGCAGACTGGCCAATGACTGCTCGAGACTGGTATTAGCAGAGGTAGGAAGTCTCCAGGCTCGCTTATTATTGTTTGGTATGCTATGAAATATTTCTCTAGGTGAATGTAGACATATGATTGCATTTGGATGGATATCATTCATATATATGAGTAAAGAGATGAAATACAAGCAAGGGACTCATCCACGTTTGGCAGCAGCAGCAGCAGCATGAGCCGGTCCATGAAGCTCGTGAGGTGGATATCAACACCATTAAACCAAGGGAGATAGATGTCTTTGGTAATATTTAGTAGGAGAGCGAGAACCCCTTGAGGAATCCTATGATCCCTGGTGATATCCTATGGTGCTATCACAGGCGTGGGAGCTGACTGTCTTCTTCAGGAAGGCACAGGTGAGGCGGATGACGGCGGGTTTTTACTCAAAAGTTTTGAGTGGCGGCGCCGCTGGATAACGTCTTATTACTCGTTATTATACAACTTAGTGATTATGATGAGATGTTATATACACGTGTCATTATCTATATCAATGTAGCACAGTGTTTCATCTTAAATAAGGGTGATTTAAAGATGTTATGATGGAGGTGACTGCTGGCGGGGCAGTGAGTGACGGAGAATTTCTAGCCGCCGGGCCTCCCCATATCACAAATATTCACTATTTCAACCCACATACACACCTTCTACCACCAAAACACTAGCAACACAGGCTCCTTACTTATATATCTTACTATCTGATACATTAAAACTCCTTAAAACGCAAGCATTCCAAATAAAACGAGAATTAGTTTGAGATGACGGGGACAGAAGGCGGAGAGAGGCAGTCTGGCATGCCATTCTTGCCCGGAAATATGTCTCGCTGACTTGTGATTGGTCGAGAAGTTTTAAAAACAGTTTGTCATTGGCTGGTGACTGATGATGAGCTTGATGACATAATTTATGTTTTATGTTTAATTAATGTGCAGTTGTTATTTTGTGTGCTATTTTCTCTTTCAGAATGTTTTTTCTACAGAATAGGTAGTACAGTGTAGGTAATATAGACGCTGTGTGTTTGTTGTGTTTGCTATAGTTTATTTTAGCTTGAAAAACATGGTTTTTTTTTGGTTTTTTTAATTGATGGGGTCCTGGAACCAAACCTATATTTTACCATTAGTTATGTGTTTCGTTATATGAGATTTCGCTTTACGAGTATGCCAGGTGGAACCAAACTGCTCGTATCTTCGGGACCTCCCTGTATGTATGTATATATATATATATATATATATATATATATATATATATATATATATATATATATATATATATATATATATATATATATATATATATATATATATAAGCTGGTGAAGTTCATAGATGTAATGTTTGTTTGTTTGCTTGGACCAGACTGAGTGTTTGTGGGGCTGGAGATGAGTCACAGGTTGACTGGACAGCACTGGCCCGGGTCTGGCCTGCCTGCAGATCCCCACACTGGCTTCGTGGCAAGTGGTGGAACCTTAAGAGGCGCCTGCCACCCTCTGTCCAGGATCTGACACTTAGTGGTGAGCCACGGGGACCACTGGTTGTGTCTGTTTGATGTCACAGTGAATGGCTTGGATGGAAGCTTACGTGCAGTAAACATTTTGTTGACTGAAATTGCACTAATTCATCTCTTTGTGTTTTAAGGTTTCATGTATTGTATTTTCTTTACAGAGGAAAGAAAATTATGAACATTAAATTTTTTACATTATATAGACAGACATGATTATAATGTTCTGCTTATTTTATATTGTTGCAGTTTGTATGACTACTTTCTTTTCTAGATATGTGTCAGCACCTGTACAACCTGCAGTCTATCAGCCTTCGACAGTCCACCTTGGTGGAGCTTCCGGCCACCTTCCTCAACTCCTCCAGCCCCTCTCTGTCTGCTCACTCACCCCTGTCTGAAAGCAAAGCTCCATCCCCTCTTGAGCTCAACCAGCAGGACTGTGTGGACCTTTCTGTCAGCACCGTGAAGCTCTGTATACCTGCTGCTAACTTTTCTCATATCATCAACACGGGTGAGGCATTAGGATAGAAGTAGAGCACATAAAACTTTTCGCTGAACCTTAACCTCAGCATATTCCAATGCGTTGCATTAAAAAGATATAGAGGAAACATTAATTAAAGATATTCAGTCTTATGTTCAAGTAATTATACGTTAATTAACAAGTTTATATCTAAAATTAAATTCGGAAATTTTAAGTGATACAGATTTATTGCATTGCAGACGACGACGAGGACGAGGAAGACTTCCACTCGAGGCTCAATGGCCTGATGCAGAGTGCGTTGGTGTCCCACGGCGTGCAGGTGCGCGGCGGCGACTGTGCCTCAGACCTGGCCGTGGCAGAGGCTTCAGACACACACTCTCACCAACACTTCCTGGCCACCTCATCCCAACTGGCTGACCCCTCCTTAGCCTCTAGTTCACCGAACAAGAACTCTCACGCTATTGTCATTGAAGCAGTGGAGGTGTGTGATTGGCAGATTAGAATGTCCTCTCAGCTTTGAAGGCATCATTCCAAATTCAGTATTTTTGCATTTTTGAGCCACATGAATATTGAATGTCTCGTTTGTATCTTGTTATCACAAAAGGTGTGAATCATGCATATGCTATTTTCTAGTTGCATGGTGTACCAATTTACTTTTTCTTACCCAAATAGTGAAATATCATGTTTTGTATAACTTTTTGAAATCTGTTATCCCAAGATTCCTCTCTGCAACCAGGCCCCAGTGCCAGTGGTTTACCGTAGTCGCTCAACACTTCTTAGGGCCCTGATCGCAGTTGTACTTCATCCCCTATAAATTCTATCTCACCGACTCGTCTTGAACCATACATGCCTGTCACCACAAGTGCAAATAATTTGGTACCGCCTACAAAAACTATCAAAATTAAAATGAGAAAACTAAAAGTAAATCAGTAATGTACTGTGTCAACAAGTTTGCCATGAGAAGGTAGGCTTGGAGTTGTCCCTTGAGACCATGTGGTGGTAGTGTATGAGCCATGTCAAGTCACGTCTTAAGACAATGAAGGCTTTGCACAGTGGCCATCAACCTCATCACCTGCTGCACTGCTACCACACAGATTTATTGATCGTTACATTTGACCTTTCTAGGACCCGCTGCACCTGCACCTGTCAGCCGTGTCCCGAGACAGTGTTGGTCAGGCATCTCTCTTGCATCATGGTGAGTATTGAACTGAAAGGGTGAATGTGTATGCAGTGACACATCTACAATCTTTTATATTAGTGATATGGTGATGAATTTTGTAATATCATTATTTAATTCAAGAGAGCATTTAAGTATTGTAAGATGCGCTTGATTTTATTGGTTAATTTAGGATCAGTTAGTTCATTAGTAATAATTACTCGCCCACCAAATTTTAGTAAAGAATATTACATAGAAATTCATTTATCAGCCGTGTGTTACATATGAATTGGTTTTGGAGGTCAGAAATTGGTACTTGAGTCTGAGTTTGACTCCCACACTTTTGAAATCATTCCTATGCTTATGTTTGTATGCTAAGAGGGTAGTGAAGAGGCTGGGATTTTTACCTTTGCATGGAGGGAAATTATGTCTGGTGTTTAAGTGCAGGAAAGTTTTCATAATGATTGTAAGAAAACTTATGACTGCATAAATAAAACAGCAAAGTTACTGAAACAAGAATAAATTTGGGGAATCTTTGTTTTAGCCGTGAAGGAGGAGGACATCCTGAGTGACAGTGAGGGAGGCCACACCGCCATGCTGGACCCCTCCTCCCCGGTGGTCTCGTCAAAACTCATCCTAAATGGTGAGCATCGACCTACACGGCCTCATCACCTTTTAATTCACTATTGTAATTATTTCTCAATGAGGAGTTCTCAGAGTGGAGGCTGTTGCTTCATTCCCCACTTAAACACTTTGCTCTTGCTGTGCTGTTGATAGAATTTGCTGTTTTATTTGGAATGATTCTTGTCTTTTCATATTTCTCCATTGAAATATGCCTTTTTATTTGTTTCTATTGAAGAAATAATATATATGTAATTTTTTTCTTCTTTTTTTTTTCTTTTGTTCAGAACCTTCAGTCTTATCAATATGCTTTTGAGGGCACAGTAAAAAGAGAAGATGATGTGATTTTGTTGAGGATGATGCTTATGGCCGTCTAACCTCATTTAACCGTCTAACCCCTTTCAAAATGATCCTTCTTAGTGGAGATAGCTTGTGTGGCAACTGTTATCAGACTGATGGTGGTGGGTTGATGCTGTGTAATGAGCTATTACTTGTCAACTTTTGTCAACAATTTTTGGATGAAATCTTATGATCATTATGCTTTCAGTATTTTTTTTTTTCTCTTGGAAGTTTCAAGCAATCAATTTCTGCCCTCTAGTGCCCCATCGTACATGCACAATTCTTTATATTAGAGATGTGGTGATGAATTTTGAAGTATGTATCATTATTTAATTCTTGAGAGCATTGTATTGTAAAATGCACCTGATTATTTTTTTTCTTTCATTGTTCTTTGTGGTAAATTTCATAAAGCACATGCAGAAAAGTGCTATTTGCATATACATTTTCCATACTGCATTGTATATCAGATAAGTTATATATTTTGAAGATCTTTGATATAAGTCAACTAACACAAGTTTTGTTTTGCAGACCCAATTTTGTCTGTGTCTGGAGAGCCTCTGGGAGGTGAGGAAGGGCTGCAGGCTGATCCTGATGACTCCCACATCTGCACAGGGCTTGCTGGGGACTAGCACGCCCTGTCAACCCTGCACAGGGGTGACTGGGGACTAGCACGTCTGTACCGCACGGGCTGCTGGTACACGCTCTGTAACCCTGCACAGGGCTGGCTGGGGACTAGCACGCTCTGTCAACCCTGCACAGGGCTGGCTGGGGACTAGCACGCTCTGTCAACCGCACAGGCGCTGGGACTAGCACGCTCTGTCAACCCTGCACAGGGCTGGCTGGGGACTAGCACGCTCTGTCAACCCTGCACAGGGCTGGCTGGGGACTAGCACGCTCTGTCAACCCTGCACAGGGCTGGCTGGGGACTAGCACGCTCTGTCAACCCTGCACAGGGCTGGCTGGGGACTAGCACGCTCTGTCAACCCTGCACAGGGCTGGCTGGGGACTAGCACGCTCTGTCAACCCTGCACAGGGCTGGCTGGGGACTAGCACGCTCTGTCAACCCTGCACAGGGCTGGCTGGGGACTAGCACGCTCTGTCAACCCTGCACTTGCACCTGCTTGCTTTGCCTGATCAGCAAAAACAGTACAGGAGTGAGTGAGAGGATGCAGCAGCCTGCCTTACTTTACACTTTCCGGCCATACCCGCAATGCCTGAGAAGATGGAGCTATTAGGTTTACTCATTTCCATACCTTGATACCTTAAAATAATTATATCTTGCAGCAAGGGAACTAGGGTGGTACATGATAACATTATATTTAGAAAAGCTTGAATATTAGGATGACTTTTGGTCTGTAATAGGGCATAATAGAAGCTAAGTGTTGTCCAGGGCTCAGGGTAATTAATGTTGTAGTTCGTTGTTTCTCAGCAAGACGGAAAGGTGTGGTGCCTCACCTGTGTGCTTTGCCATAACACACCAAGCACTGGGTTGCCTCACAATAGGACAGGGTGGGGCGCGTAAGTACTATTTGCAATTGTCTAAACTTTTATAGGAAATTAATCCCAAGAATTTGATCAAAATCTACGTTGACAAAGGAAGTCTATTCTTGAATTAGAATTTTTGTTATATAAGATTAAATCGACAAGAAGTCTATTTCTTGAATTAGAGATTTTTTATATAAGATAAATCGACAAGAAGTCTTTTCTTGAATTAGAGATTTTTTAAATAAGATAATCGTAGTAGATTGATTGTATGCTTTATTTGCTCATCCCTACATGAGAGCATAAGTGCCTCCGACCCTCAGAAGGGTCAATACATCATTCAGGTTCTCCCACTCTTGACTTGTAATGAATAATTTCCAGTAGTCTTCCTTCATTAGTTGTAAGTCTTCTTGTGCATGTTTTAAGAGGCAGTGTGAATGATTCTCATGGTCCAAAATATCCCGGATAAGAAGACCATTAAAGCAAAATTAAAATTATTTTACGAAATAGATTTTTTATCATTTGATATGCAGAAGAATGAAAGATTTAAGTTGTGGTGTATGTGTATAGCTTCAATATTGGGTAGGAATGTTGCTGAGAATGGCCACGGTAGGAAAATATCATTATTTTGAGTTGAGAGAAGATAATCACATGGGATCAATAAGAGTTTGATGAAATAGAAGTGAATGTGAAAGAGTGAGGAAGTGTTTGGTAACCATTGGGTGACTACGATGTTGATAGTTGTATGAGTATATGCTGAAGTGTCTTCTATACCATAAATATGGAGAGATTGAGTGAGTGAAATAGAAATGGTGAGTTTTTCATGGGCACAATTAGATGTGTTCAAGTCCTAGTGGTAACTGGTAAGCCAAGTGTACAAATAGGAAGGAATAAGGTGATGTCATGAAAAGGTGAAGTCTGGAAGTACATAATGAAAACAAGGCTTAATCATTAGTCCAAAATTTATAAAAGTTGCTTTAAGTACAAGATTAGATGTACTAATTGTGTAACTGAGGAAAGATCAGATGGGCTTTAGTCAGTGGCGTACCCAGAAAATTTAAAAGGGTGGGGGCCAAAATATGAATATATATATATATATATATTTTTAATTATAATTTATTCTTTGTAAAGGGGGGGCCATGGCCGCATGCCCCCCCCCCCCCCCCCCCCCCTCGATACGCCACTGGCTTTAGTATTTATAGAAACCTTAAATACAAGTCTTTTACTAATGTTATTCTAATCAGTGAAGAAGAAACACAGGAAAAGCTAAACGTGAATGGTTGTAAGATAAATCAAAGTTTAAGAGATCGTGATAGCAGAGAGACTATTGAAAGGCAGTGTGGTAGGGCGAGGGATCACAAAACATTTTGGTTATTAGTCACGTGACTAAGTGTAGATTGCAAAACATATTTCAATGTGTGCATTTGTTGTGGAAATCACTTAAGAGTTGATACGGATGCTCTCCACCTGAATTGTCATACCCTGACTCATTCCATAAGAAAAGAGTGGATAAACCACTCCTTAGAAACTCAGTAACCAAAGAGCAAATATGTTACCTCAGTTCCTTGTCAATCTGAAAGTTTATTGTATGTTTTGTGCATAACATATACAAGCTAGTGAACAGAACAGAACATTATTGAGCAGATTATTCCTTCAAGTTATGTATTATTTTGGAAGTGTATGTTGAGGAACCACTATATTGTATACACAAATATAGATTTGTTTAACCACTGAAGAATGAAGTATATATTTATTTTTATTCCAGAAGTGGGAAAGACAACGGAAGGGATTCAACCGTTATTTAGGATGAAACTGTGTACAAGATGTGGACTATACCGCACAAATTTTTCTGTTATTGAGTAGTATTGGTACTTTGAACACTTCACTTTATTACCAAAAAGAATGTACTGTACATAAAAGCCAACGGTAGTGCCCATTTCTATCTAGTAAATCGGTTGGTGTATTCTCGGAAAACAGCGGGTTGGTCAGGATTTTTCATCGTGTCATCAGCGTGGTGATGCATGTAGTGGCACTGCCAAGAAATTTTGGCTGGGATGGGTAAGTTGGGCACAGATCCGTGTGGGGTAACCATTTTGATAAATGGTTAGATTTTCGTTAAATTTCTGACTGATTTGGGGTGGCCAATGAGATTTCAGGGTTGGACGTGGCCACCCCATAGATCCACCACTGGGTACTTACCGATTTCCGCGAAAATACCTGGATCTCTTGCATATTTAATTTAAAAAAAATTCATAGCAGGACCCATTGCACTCGCCCAGAGCCCTTATGGTCGCAATGGGCCCCAGACATAACTACGTCACGGTTTGTTTACATCGGTGCATTGTGGGGATAAGGCGGGGTCGCCGCGGGTGGACCTACGAAGGGAAAACTACGGCGATGGAAGAATTTCGAGTTATTTTGCGCGAAATTGATATTCCAGGTGCTATATTACTGTGCTCTGTTCTCGCTGACAACACTATAGAGAAGACCTGAGGTAATGGCTGATGTGCAGAGGCTTCTAAACCAAGAAAACAGAGTCATAACAGAGCCTCGTCAAAGGTAAGCAGCTGGTACGTACGTAATGTGTCCCTACTACTTGCTTACTTCTTAATGAGACTCTGCTGTGACTGTTTTCCTGGTTTAGAAGCCTCCTGCACATCAACCATCACCTCAGGTCCTTCTCTATATTGTCAGCGAGCACGGAAATATAGCACTTGGAATATCAATTTCGCCCAAAACACTCGAAATTTTTTTCATCGTCGTAGTCTTCTCTTTGTAGGTTGTACATATTCATGGTTATGATAGTATTAAAATACCTTAATAATTGAGTTCCTTTTGTTGTCTTTTCTCATAATAAGTAGGGTTATTATTCTAGTGTTTGCCCATACTCCCCCCTCCCACAAAACAAGCTTGGGGACCTGGGGGAATGCGGGATTTTTGGCCGGGGTACAAAATATGCGTCGCAACCACATAGTTTTTTGAGTTAGGGGTGTTGTCAAAAATTGCCTAGATCTAGGGAAATTCATTGGATTTCTTCTGAGTCCAGAGACGTTGTAAACCTGACGATCCTCACAGAATGATGACCGAAGTGTCGAGAACACCCCCAACCCCCCGCTAGGAGGTTAGGTTATATTTGGTTAGTTAAGGTAGGTTATATTTGGTTAGGTTAAGGTAGGTTATATTTGGTTAGGTTAGGTTTGGTTTTGGTTAGATTTGGTTAGGTTAGATTTGGTTAGGTTAACTTAGGTTAGATTTGGTTAGGTTAGGTTAATTTTGGTTAGGCAAATTCTCTAGATATAAGGTAATTACCCTAGATCTAGGGAATTTTACCCCCCATACACAACTCTTAAATAATGTTTTTCCGACGCATAATTTGTTCCCCACCCGAAAACCCCGCATTCCCACAGGTCTCCAAACTTGTTTGGTAAACTTGGGGGAAGTGGGAGAGTATGGGCAAACACTATAATTTTATATGTGGGGTTTAATATTTAATGTGGGGTTTTCGGGTGGGGAAACAAATTATGCGTCGGAAACACATAATTTAAGAGTTGTGTATGGGTGGTAAAATTTCCTGGATCTAGGGTAATTACCTTATATCTAGAGAAATTTGCCTAACCAAAATTAACCTAACCTAACCAAATATAACCTAAGCAACCTAACCAAATCTATCAAACCTAACCTAACCAAATCTAACCTGCCCTAACCTAACCAAATCTAACCTAACCTTCTAGCGGGGGGTTGGGGGTGTTCTCGACACTTCGGTCATCATTCTGTGAGGATCGTCTGGTTCACATGTCTCTGGACTCAGAAGAAATCCAATGAATTTTCCCTAGATCTAGGCAATTTTTACAACACCCCTAACTCAAAAACTATGTGGTTGCAACGCATATTTTGTACCCCAGCCAAAAAGCCCGCATTCCCCCAGCCCCCCCCGCCATTCCCCCCAGCAGTCCCCAAGCTTGTTTTGTGGGAGAGGGGAAGTATGGGCAAACGTGCACTAGAATAATACCGGGAATTTTACCCCCTATACACAACTCTTAAATTATGTGTTTCCAACGCATAAATTTGTTCCCCAACCCGCAAAAACCCCGCATTCCCACAGGTCCCCAAACTTGTTTGGGGGAAGTGGGAGAGTATGGGCAAACACTAGAATTTTACCAAATTCCCTAGATCTAGGGTAATTACCTTATATCTAGAGAAATTTGCCTAACCAAAACTAAACTAACCTAACCTAACCTAACCAAATATAACCTAAGCTAACCTAACCAAATATAACCAAACCTAACCTAACCAAATCTAACCTAACCTAACCTAACCTAACCAAATCTAACCTAACCTCCTAGCGGGAGGTTGGGGGGGTTCTCGACACTTGGGGCATCATTCTGTGAGGATCGTCAGGTTCACACGTTTCTGGACTCAGAAGAAATCCAATGAATTTTCCCTAGATCTAGGCAATTTTTACAACACCCCTAACTCGAAAACTATGTGGTTGCGACGCATATTTTGTACCCCAGCCAAAAATCCCGCATTCCCCCAGGTCCCCAAGCTTGTTTTGTGGGAGAGGGGGAGTATGGGCAAACACTAGAATAATACCCTACTTATTATGAGGAAAGACAACAAAAGGAACTCAATTAATAACGTATTTTAATATTATCATAACCATGAATATGTATACAACCTACAAAGAGAAGACTACGACGATGAAAAAAATTCGAGTTGTTTTGGGCGAAATTGATATTCCAGGTGCTATATTTCCGTGCTCGCTGACAACACAGAGAAACCTGAGGTGATGGTTGATGTGCAGAGGCTTCTAAACAGGAAAACAGTCACAGCAGAGTCTCATTAAGAAGTAAGCGGTAGGGACACGTTACGTACCTACCAGTTGCTTACCTTTTGACGAGGCTCTGTTATGACTCTGTTTTCTTGGTTTAGAAGCCTCTGCACATCAGCCATTACCTCAGGTCTTCTCTATAGTGTTGTCAGCGAGAAGAGAGCACAGTAATATAGCACCTGGAATATCAATTTCGCGCAAAATAACTCTAAATTCTTCCATCGCCGTAGTTTTCCCTTCGTAAGTCCACCCGCGGCGACCCCGCCTTATCCCCACAATGCACCGATGTAAACAAACCGTGACGTAGTTATGGGTAGGGTCCATTGTGGAATCTTTTATATAGTCAGTTATTTAGTTTTTGCCATTTTAATGGAAAACTATTAGTTCTAGAGGAAACAATAATAGATATGCAAATGTTAAGCTTGAAGTGTTCTATCTGATAATGTAATTGGTAACTCAAAAGACCATGTATTTCGAGAAGTTAATTTTATTATTAAGCTTTTGTAATTTTCTCAATCAATAACAATCCGATTTCCTTATGCTGTAGCTCAAATGAAAGTCCTTGATTAAGTTTGTTTATAACTTATACATGTTTTACGCAACTGAACGGGGGGGAATATCCTCTTATATAATATTTAAAAAAGGGGTGGGGGGTTATTTCTATATATTTTTGAGGCAGGCGACCAGCCTCGCCCAGTAAGGGAAATATATGGTTATTGCCATGGGTTTTGTAAGGGTACATTAGGGTCAAAATACCTTTTGATATTGTTATTATCACAAAAATTACTCCAGATTCGTGTTCAGCATGACAAGAAACCACTCTGGTCAAATTTTCCTGACAATCTTGGGGGGGATCCCTTGGAATGTTGGCCAAAAATCATGTTATTTTAAATAACACTAAAACTTTGAGGTTCACGTAAAAACTGTAAAAAAGTGAGTGACCAACTCAACCAGTACTAACTCAACCTGTGCCAACTCAACCAGTGACCATCTCAACCAGTACCAACTCAACCAGTGGCCATCTCAACCAGTACCAACTCAACCAGTGACCAACTCAACCAGTACCAACTCAACTAGTGACCAACTCAACCAGTACCAACTAAACCAGTGACCATCTCAACCAGTACCAACTCAACCAGTGACCATCTCAACCAGTGGCCATCTCAACCAGTACCAACTCAACCAGTGACCATCTCAACCAGTACCAACTCAACCAGTGACCATCTCAACCAGTACCAACTCAACCAGTGACCATCTCAACCAGTACCAACTCAACCAGTGACCAACTCAACCAGTGACCAACTCAACTAGTGACCATCTCAACCAGTACCAACTCAACCAGTGGCCAATTCAACCAGTACCAACTCAACCAGTGACCATCTCAACCAGTACCAACTCAACCAGTGACCAACTCAACCAGTGACCAACTCAACCAGTACCAACTCAACCAGTGACCATCTCAACCAGTACCAACTCAACCAGTGACCAACTCAACCAGTGACCAACTCAACTAGTGACCATCTCAACCAGTACCAACTCAACCAGTGGCCATCTCAACCAGTACCAACTCAACTAGTGACCATCTCAACCAGTACCAACTCAACCAGTGACCAACTCAACCAGTGACCAACTCAACTAGTGACCATCTCAACCAGTACCAACTCAACCAGTACCAACTCAACCAGTGACCATCTCAACCAGTGACCAACTCAACCAGTACCAACTCAACCAGTACCAACTCAACCAGTGGCCATCTCAACCAGTACCAACTCAACCAGTGACCAACTCAACCAGTACCAACTCAACCAGTGACCAACTCAATCAGTGGCCATCTCAACCAGTACCAACTCAACCAGTGACCATCTTAACCAGTACCAACTCAACCAGTACCAACTCAACCAGTGACCATCTCAACCAGTAACAACTCAACCAGTGGCCATCTCAACCAGTGGCCAACTCAACCAGTACCAACTCAACCAGTGACCAACTCAACCAGTACCAACTCAACCAGTACCAACTCAACCAGTACCAACTCAACCAGTGACCAACTCAACCAGTGACCATCTCAACCAGTGACCATCTCAACCAGTACCAACTCAACCAGTGACCATCTCAACCCGTGGCCATCTCAACCAGTACCAACTCAACCAGTACCAACTCAACCAGTGACCAACTCAACCAGTGACCAACTCAACCAGTGACCAACTCAACCAGTACCAACTCAACCAGTACCAACTCAACCAGTGACCAACTCAACCAGTGACCATCTCAACCAGTACCAACTCAACCAGTGACCATCTCAACCAGTACCAACTCAACCAGTGACCATCTCAACCAGTGACCAACTCAACCAGTACCAACTCAACCAGTGACCAACTCAACCAGTACCAACTCAACCAGTGACCATCTCAACCAATACCATCTCAACCAGTACCAACTCAACCAGTGACCAACTCAACCAGTACCAACTCAACCAGTGGCCATCTCAACCAGTACCAACTCAACCCGTGACCATCTCAACCAGTGACCATCTCAATCAGTACCAACTCAACCAGTGACCAACTCAACCAGTGACCATCTCAACCAGTACCAACTCAACCAGTGGCCATCTCAACCAGTACCAACTCAACCAGTGGCCATCTCAACCAGTACCAACTCAACCAGTGACCAACTCAACCAGTGCCAACTCAACCAGTGACCATCTCAACCAGTACCAACTCAACCAGTGGCCAATTCAACCAGTGACCATCTCAACCAGTGACCATCTCAACCCGTGACCATCTCAACCAGTACCAACTCAACCAGTGACCAACTCAACCAGTGCCAACTCAACCAGTGACCATCTCAACCAGTACCAACTCAACCAGTGACCATCTCAACCAGTACCAACTCAACCAGTGGCCATCTCAATCAGTACCAACTCAACCAGTGACCATCTCAATCAGTGGCCATCTCAACCAGTGGCCATCTCAACCAGTACCAACTCAACCAGTGACCATCTCAACCAGTGGCCATCTCAACCAGTACCAACTCAATCAGTACCAACTCAACCAGTGGCCATCTCAACCAGTACCAACTCAACCAGTGGCCATCTCAACCAGTGACCATCTCAACCAGTACCAACTCAACCAGTACCAACTCAACCAGTGACCATCTCAACCAGTGACCATCTCAACCAGTGACCAACTCAACCAGTGACCATCTCAACCAGTGACCATCTCAACCAGTGGCCATCTCAACCAGTACCAACTCAACCAGTACCAACTCAACCAGTGGCCATCTCAACCAGTACCAACTCAACCAGTACCAACTCAACCAGTGGCCATCTCAACCAGTACCAACTCAACCAGTACCAACTCAACCAGTACCAACTCAACCAGTGGCCATCTCAACCAGTACCAAATCAACCAGTACCAACTCAACCAGTGACCATCTCAACCAGTGGCCATCTCAACCAATACCAACTCAACCAGTACCAACTCAACCAGTGGCCATCTCAACCAGTACCAACTCAACCAGTACCAACTCAACCAGTGGCCATCTCAACCAGTGGCCATCTCAACCAGTACCAACTCAACCAGTGGCCATCTCAACCAGTACCATCTCAACCAGTACCAACTCAACCAGTGACCATCTCAACCAGTGACCATCTCAACCAGTACCATCTCAACCAGTGGCCATCTCAACCAGTGACCATCTCAACCAGTGACCAACTAAACCAGTACCAACTCAACCAGTACCATCTCAACCAGTGACCATCTCAGCCAGTGGCCATCTCAACCAGTACCAACTCAACCAGTGACCAACTCAACCAGTACCAACTCAACCAGTGGCCATCTCAACCAGTACCAACTCAACCAGTGGCCATCTCAACCAGTACCAACTCAACCAGTGACCATCTCAACCAGTACCAACTCAACCAGTGACCATCTCAACCAGTACCAACTCAACCAGTGGCCATCTCAACCAGTACCAACTCAACCAGTGACCATCTCAACCAGTGACTATCTCAACCAGTGACCATCTCAACCAGTGACCATCTCAACCAGTGACCATCTCAACCAGTGGCCATCTCAACCAGTACCAACTCAACCAGTGACCATCTCAACCAGTACCCATCTCAACCAGTACCAACTCAACCAGTGACCATCTCAACCAGTGACCATCTCAACCAGTGACCATCTCAACCAGTACCAACTCAACCAGTGACCATCTCAACCAGTACCAACTCAACCAGTGGCCATCTCAACCAGTACCAACTCAACCAGTACCAACTCAATCAGTGACCAACTCAACCAGTGGCCATCTCAACCAGTGCCAACTCAACCAGTGACCATCGATCTCAACCAGTGACCATCGATCTCAACCAGTGACCATCGATCTCAATCAGTGACCAACTCAACCAGTGACCATCGATCTCAACCAGTGACCAACTCAACCAGTGGCCATCTCAACCAGTGACCATCTCAACCAGTGACCAACTCAACCAGTACCAACTCAACCAGTGCCACCTCAACCAGTGACCATCTCAACCAGTGACCATCTCAACCATGGTACCAACTCAACCATTGACCATCTCAACCAGTGCCAACTCAACCAGTTTCTTTAACCCCTCCCCTTTATATGCTTTGCCATAGTGCCATATGACCTCTGATGTCTGGCACATTCACCTTTTTAGGCATTAAATCAATCAATCAATCAATCAATCAACCAGTGGCCATCTCAACCAGTGGCCATATCAACCAGTGGCCATCTCAACCAGTGGCCATCTCAACCAGTGGCCATCTCAACCAGTGGCCATCTCAACCAGTGGCCATCTCAACCAGCGACCATATCAACCAGTGGCCATCTCAACCAGTGGCCATCTCAACCAGTGGCAATCTCAACCAGTGGCAATCTCAACCAGTGGCCATCTCAACCAGTGACCAGCTTAACCAGTACCAACTCATACCAGTGTATATTATAAAGGCGTTATACTATCCTTGGGTTGGACTGTCCGGTCACCCCGCCACTGCAGGCAAGGCATCCTGCAAAGATTTGAGGGTGGATGAGTGGTAAAGCTGTAATATGACTGCAACTACCTCATGGCTTTTCTGAAATTCTAAAACATCCCCTGTCATAAATAACCGTAACTAAAGGAAGCAGTTACGAGGTGTAGGTACAATACGTGTGGTCTGATAGAGTTGGTCAACATGCAGGTACAGTACTTGAGTGTAGTTACTTGAGGGTGCAACTTCTCCGTACCTTGACGGTGTAGTGTACGTTACAACTTACTCATGTCCCTCTTAAGGTAGCTATATGGTGTTTCAGCAAAGCAATGAAATAATCAAGTATAGACGTCCAGCCTCTGGCCCCTTTGCTTTTGGTTCAGTTCTTGCGGCTGGAACGTGACAGCGAGCCACGTTCCAGCCAATTAACTCATTACGTGAATTACTCATTAAGGGCTTGTTCTATGCAAAAAGTTTGTTTTACAGACCCCAATTGATTTTGACAGCACTATTTGGATGTCGAATGTCAGCTCAATCCGACAATAATTAGTAGTTTACGCTAATTACTCATTAAGGGCTTGTTTTACGCAAAAAAATTCTTCCGACGACCCCCATTGATTTTGACAGCACTACTTGCATGTCAAATGTCAGCTCAATCCGACAATATTTAGTAGTTATACACTTTTTGGCGGAAACTTGGTTCCACGGGTCTTATGGTAAGCGACAGCGAGCGAAGCTCGCTGTCAATAACTTTAAATCAAGTATAGACGTCCAGCCTCTGGCCCCTTTGCTTTTGGCTCAGTTCTTGCGGCTGGAACGTGACAGCGAGCCACGTTCCAGCCAATTAACTCATTACGTGAATTACTCATTAAGGGCTTGTTCTATGCAAAAAGTTTGTTTTACAGACCCCCATTGATTTTGACAGCACTACTTGCATGTCGAATTTCAGCTCAATCCGACAATAATTAGGAGTAGTTTACGCTTATTACTCATTAAGGGCTTGTTTTACGCAAAAAGTTTCTTCCGACGACCCCCATTGATTTTAACAGCACTACTTACATATGAAATTTCAGCTCAATCCGACAATATTTAGGAGTAGTTATACACTTTTTGGCGGAAACTTGGTTCCACGGATCTTATGGTAAGCGACAGCGAGCTTCGCTCGCTGTCAATCAGCGTAAAGTCGATCATGCACCTTCTTTGAGTAAGCCTACGAATGAAACCCATGCATATAGTGTTAGATCTTGGGTAAGATAAACCGCGGCTGGAATGCCGATCGTTACCGTAGATAACACTAATTAAAGTCGCCAGGACAACTATTATTTTTCTATTTACAAACGTCTGGTGGCGTTCATACTTACATTTCTACATCCATGATTTCAGGAAAGTTACAAGGGGCTGCAGTGGCGGATCTAGGATTTTCTGCAGGGGGGTGACTTCCTCGAGGCCCCGATGGGGCCGAGCCCGCTCGGGGGGTCCGGGGGGGCATGGAAATTTTCAATTTTGCTTGTTCTGAAATGCAATTTCCTGCATTCTGTGAAACAAATCTGCCTCACTGTTGGAATCCTAGAGTATGACGTTTTAGGTAGGGATTTTAATTTTTCATCAATGAGTTAAATTTTCGTAAAATAGGAAGAAATAAGATTGACCAAAACAGTGACCCGGTATCGGGATGAAGAATTTATTCCGACTATTAGTAATCGCTGGCCAACTTACAATATTACTTGACTGATCAGAAACAATGAACATGAATGTGAGCAATATCAAACATGATAAATGTGACTGTCACCGGCATTTTCGCGCATAGAATTAATCACATGTGACTCTTGTCACCGGCATTTTCGTGCATAGAATTAATCACCATCACGGCCATCAAACAACGACGATGCCATCATTCGACGAGGGTGTAGATTCATGTATCGTTTGCAGATGTCCGCCTTTGAGATTGGTACCTCGATCGTGTCCGTGCATAGCGATTACTGCCAAGTCGCTCAGCTTCTCCGTTGCCATCGTATTTCGGAGCCAATTGTGGATACGCCTTAAACACGAGAACGACCTCTCTGACTCCACGCTTCCCACTGGCAGCACAGCTAGAATTTTCAGTAGTTCTCGTAGGTTGGGAAAGAAGGTGGCGTCAGCATGGAAGGTCAAAAGGCTGGTTACTGAGCTTGCAGAGATAGGCTGACCAAAAGCAAGGACATGTTTTTTGATGACGTTTCGAACTCTTCTTGGTGTATCTGCAAGACCAAAAAAAACAATTTCCTCCGTGTTAAAACATTGCTATTCCAAAAATAGGGGGGTGACTAGTCACCCCTGTCACCCCCCCTGGATCCGCCCTTGGGCTGGAGGGTCTAGGTCATTTTGTGTCTTCATCTGTGCCATATTATGGCTACAAATGAACAAATTACAAAAATATCACCCGAGTGGCCACCTACACTAAGATCGCCAGCTAGTGTTTATGTTCTGAGTGTCCTCCCGCCGTCGTCGTCGCCCGAAAAAACAAACTAGTAGTGAAATTTGAAACCGTATATACTTGCAGATACAAAGCATAAAACAACGCTGAAACAGGGTAGATTCACCATGACAAGTCATGATATAAACTACTGTGTATCATCTTCAGTGGCACATTAAAATCAGTAGTGATGTAATAATTCTGAATATTTGGCGACTGGCGACATTAGAGCAGGTAGCGACAAAAGTGTTATCTACGGTAGAAGCTGATCGAGGTAGCTGAGGGTATGAATAACTGATATTTGTGTTGTCAACTTTTCCTTGCTCATTGAAATTTCATAAGTGTTTTAGTCACTCACTGTACCAACACAGTAGGAGCAGTGATGATGACATCTTTATAATCATGTTTTTTTAAGCAGGAATTCGAAGGTCAGACAAGTTTTCACTCGACCAATCACAGGGCAGGAATCGCGTCAAGTCACCTGAATAAACCAATCCGAGGCGGAGGTGTGCGGACCCACCCTCATGCTGAACCCACAGGCTGCCACTAACCACCTGTTGTCTAATTATACCATCAAACACAATGCACACACGATGTGAAGCTAATGATAGATTTTATATCAGTTATATTGGATTTATGACAAATCTTTCTTACCCAAAGTAAATGTATAAAGAATAATGTACGAAATGTGTGTTAGCGCGACCCTTGACAACGATTCCACGTGACAACCACGGCGGCGGCGGTGTGGCAGGACAGCTGCTGCTGCAGCCTGCCGCCCGCCAAGCTTGAGGAAGGACATACTCGTTGCCACGCAGCATCTCTAGTGAAGAATGAGGTCTTTCGTGGATGTGACTCCTGACAGTCACTTCCCCATTCAGAACCTTCCCTATGGAGTGTTCTCAACGCCTGGCAACGTAAGTATGCTGTGTTTGTCAACTTGTTAAGTAACCAAATTGGTAACTACGACCTCCCTAGATATCCCGTGCAACGGGATTTTTTTCCTTCATTTATCCATAATAATAGGAATATATTGTTGTAGAGTGTGCTGCAGTCTATAGCTATCGTTTACCGGTGCCAGGGAAGTTATTGACTAGATGAAATCTTGTTAACTAATAAGTATTGTGGCTTGTGGGGTACAACCATTTCCTCTGAAGTTGTTTTTACCGTTGTAGTCACATTGAAAGCCGTTTATTCAGTAGTGTGAAACATTAACCAACAGTTGAGAAGTTGTGTGTTAGTAATAAGTGTAATAAAGCGGGGTTGACCTTGAGTAGGGAGGGCGGGGTGGCTGGTTACCAGGGGAGGCTTGTCAAGGTACGCCAAGGAGCCTCGGGGCACGCCCACCGGTTAATGAGAAGTAAACCTTTAGCTAGTCAATAAGTTTTTGACAGCGTTATTGGGAAGCTTGTTCAAGTATCACTGAAAGTTTAAGGGTACCTGCTACAATTCAGTGGGTTCTACTGCAGTTTAAGCATTACAAGGCACGTAGTTATAACTATCATCAACTTGTAGAGTTGACCATTAGCAGTATTTATAACCCATACATCACCCGTCGGAAATGAAAAATAACAAGTGGGGTCTGGGTGGGCGAAACCACCCCCCAGCGAGGTTAGATTACGTATTCAATGCCAGGCTAGTAGGTTAGTTAACTAACGTGGGGGTCCGGGGGGGCAGTTATGTCAGGAGAGTATAGATGCCTGGCACGTGACGTCACAGCCCTCGTGGCTGCGACAGACGCGGGAGATGCGAGCGTGGAGGACCAACAAACTCCCACTTCCCGCCCGTGTTTGCCAGCTTATGGTAATTTTCCCCTACAAAATACATGTTTATTAGTATAACTGATATTGATATACTGTTATCTTCGGAAATGTTTGTTCTATAATATTTTCAAATAAAAGACCGTAAAACACACTAAAGAAATGCCATTATGAGACTGAAGAAATATGCATGAAATTAATATTCACTTAAACTCGTCGCCATTCACAATTTTCCCAGTCAACTTTTAACATGGAGCATATCAATAGAAGCGGAATTTTATTAGCTTTACATTGATATATTTCGTTATCTGATAAATGAATTAGCATCATGTATAAATGAGCGTTAACTAAATAAATAACATCATCAATCGGGAAAATTACCAGATTGATGATGTTATTTATTTAGTTAACGCTAGTTTATGCATGGTGCTAATTCATTTATCAGATAACTAAATATATCAATGGAAAGCTAATAAAATTCCGCTTTTATTGATATGCTCCATGTTAAAAGTTGAGTCGCAAAATTTTGAATGGCGACGAGTTTAAGTGAATATTAATTTCATGCATATTTCTTCAGTCTCATAATGGCATTTCTTTAGTGTGTTTTACGGTCTT
>JACEEZ010008414.1:895236-962736 GCA_016584305.1 Chionoecetes opilio | reverse complement strand
AAGGGCCCATTCCAAATAACATGCATATGATACTGAAAATATTATTTTATTTTCAGCAGGTAACTGATAACATTTTGTGCCTAGCTGGAAATCTGGAAGGAAATAGAAAGAAATCACCATTTCAACATTTTAAATAATTCAGTTTCTGGCCCTGACTTCCACTTGTGGTGCCAGGTTTTCCGTCTCCAATTCTTTAAGGTATAAATTAACAAATAGATCTCACCGCTTATTAATTAATTATTCAGGGATGTCAATTTTCCGCGGATTCGTGGATTTCCGAGTATTTTATTGCCAGCTGGGTCATTTCTGTGAATCGTGTAGATTCGGGTTTTTAAATTTTGGGGGGGGGTGTAGATAGTTGCCTAGCCCACAGCCGAACCTGACCTTGGCCACTGATCCAGCACAGACCATAAAACATTTTTTGGCTGCCTAGCGGGAAGTTAGTACTAGGCTGCCGATATCTCCTGACTCCACTGCTACAAGTTTGCTCAGGAGGCAGTATGTTGGGAGTGGAATACAGCAGCCCACAGCCAGTATGTTGGGGGTGGATTACAGCAGCCACAGCCAGGTGAGATAGCTCTGGTGATCCAGGGGTCTGGTATCGATTGGCACACTTCCCTCACTGTGTCAAGTTTGCAGGCTCCAGGCCTGGAGTTCAATGCAGGGATGCCACAGCATGAGGCAAGCCAGATTGGCCAGAGGGTATATACTCAATATAGTATGGCTAGAGATATATACATATACACAAATTGTGGACACAAAAACAGACAAAATTGAGACCAGAAATTATTATAGATATAACCAAGGACCTCTCAGAAGCTCTCTCAGAGCATGAAATTTACAAAAAATCTCTGGGGGCTTACAGTGGCCCCCGAACCCCCAGCTGGGAGGTTCCCTCGCTATGGTCGGTCAGCCTCGCTGCGCTTGGATGAATTGGTCGCCCTATTATTTTATTTAAGTTTTTTTTTCTTTTCTTGTTGAACATAATATCCGCATTGATGGATGTGGATATTATGCGGATATCTTGAATAACTAGACACTGTACATGTCGGTTGGAGAGAGAGGGGGGGGACTAAATAATGTGCAACTGGTTATAAAGAGAAAATATTCTGGAATTTGTGCAGAGAGAGAGAGGCTCGAAATAATGTGGAATTTAAAGAGGAAATATTCTGGGATGTGTTTGTGCAGATGAGAGAGAGAGAGAGAGAGAGAGAGAGAGAGAGTGCCTGAGTGTGTCACTCACTCACTCCATTGCCTCCCGCACCCTAAAGATTCCTGATCAAATTTGTTAGACTGGTTGTGGGTCGTACGCAGATAACGGGCTCTCACTTGTAGGAAATCGGTTGCATTATAGTGCTTGCGTAGTGGTAACACAGATCATTGAAATTGTAGCAACATTTGATTAGTATATTCTTGTTTCCCCTAATTCTTGATAGCATATTAATGATATATTTTTACTCATCTCTTAGCATCCTCAAATTTCAATAGTCTGTGGCTAAAACTTTTGATGGCTAGAAATATCCGTATCCGCATCCGCAAATATTGGAAATATACATCCGCTCCCGCAAATATTGGAAATATACATCCGCTCCCGCAAATATTGGAAATATACATCCGCTCCCGCAAATATTGGAAACATACATCCGCTCCCGCAAATATTGGAAACATACATCCGCTCCCGCAAATATTGGAAACATACATCCGCTCCCGCAAATATTGGAAACATACATCCGCTCCCGCAAAATTGGAAACATACATCCGCTCCCGCAAATATTGGAAACATACATCCGCTCCGCAAATATTGGAAATGAGAAAAATAAAATAATGAAATAAGAAAATGCATACTCACCTGGACATTAAGAGGCGACAATACTGCATAAAGACGTGTATAGTAATATGAAACATTTGTATGTCTTTCACACAACTTATTTTTGTTTATATGATAGGATGTGAGGAGAATACAATTAATGAACTTGTCACGTAGTAGTGACTGTAGGGGATTTTGAGGTACTGCATTCATCTCGGACCCTCCATCTAATTAAAGTTTGTATGTACACGCCTCCCTCATTTAACGCATGAGTTACGTTCTTGGGAAATCGTGCGTTAAGTGAAAATGCGTTAAACGAAATTCCATTTTCCCATTGACTCCCATTATATAAGTCGAGATACGTTCTTACGAAAAAAAATCACAACCTAACCCTCTCATGAAATGCAGTCATACATTAATTTGTGAGCATAGACATATGAAATATAATTAATATTAAAGTTAAATGATATATAGAAGTTGTACTCACTATATAGAAGAATACTTGAGGCTTGAGGTGACAAAGATGGTGGCTGGGGGGTGTCGGCAGAGTTACTGGGGTGAGGTGGGGGCATCATCGTCGGAAGACGTAGAAGTAGAGCTGGCTGGTGATGTTGCAGCAGGTTTAGTGAAGAATGATGTTATAGTTGTCTGTTGTGCTTGGTGGACTTTTTCTTGATGAAGCATCTTGTAGGCAGTGAGAGCACTTCTGACTGTGTTTTCAAATTTGAGACTGCGTTCACGGTTGGGATCGTTATTCACAATGTCATGAATGCCACTTTCAAATTTGGAGATAACATCAGCTAAGATCTTCCTAGTTAAGTGAAGCTGCGGCTCTGGGTCATCTTCCTCTGCAGTTTCCTCCTCTAGTGCTCTGACTTGTTCGATGGCCATTAAGTCTTCGTTGCTGAGTTCCTCATCATGAGATACCAACAGCTCAACAATATCTTCTTCGTCCATACCAGCTGTATGTGCAAGGTTAACAATTTCTCGCACGACAGGAGTTGGTTCAGGAAAACCTTTAAAGTTGTGGACACATTCTGGCCACAATTTCTTCCAAACAGCATTCATATTGGATGGTGTGACCTCATCCCAGGATTCAGCAATGTTGTCAATAGCATTCTTGATGTTGAATTCCTTCCAAAATTGACGAATGGAGAGATTTTTGTCAGCGTCCACAGCATTAATCATTTTTCTGAAGGTACGACGGAGATAATAAGCTTTAAAGGTGGCAATTGCCCCTTGGTCCATTGGTTGGATTAGTGATGTGGTGTTTTTTGGTAAAAATTCCACTCGAATGTGTTCAGACAAGTCAGAAAGGTTGTTAGGGTGGGTGGGGGCGTTGTCAAGGAGCAGCAGTGCATTGTGAGCAATATTCTTCCTCCTACAGTAGCGCTCCACAGCAAGGCAAAAATAATTGGTGAACCAATCCTGGAATATGTATTGGTTGGTCCACGCTTTTTTGCTAGAGCGGTAAATGACTGGCAGACATTCCTTAGCATGACCCTTTAAGGCCCGAGGGTTTTTTGAATAGCCAATGAGGAGCGTCTTTAGCTTGAAATCACCCTCTGCATTGCCACCAACCAGCAGTGACACTCTATCCTTGGAGGCTTTATGACCTGGTGCTTTCTTCTCCTCCCTGGATATCACTGTCCTCTTTGGCATTCTCTTCCAGTAGAGTCCAGTTTCATCAAAGTTGAACACTTGGTCTGCTGTGTACCCCCCGTCCTCGATAATTTTCTTGAGCACTGGCAGATAAGCCTGAGCAGCTTCTTTGTCAGCCGACGCTGCCTCCCCAGACTGTGTTACCGAGTGCAGATGATTCCTGTTCTTGAACCTTTCCAACCAGCCCTTGCTTGCATTGAATGGTGGAGGAGCAGCAGCTCCACTAGGTCCAGCACTTGCCTCATCCTTAGCCAATAAATCATCATAAAGTGAGCGAGCTTTTTCCTGCATCAAGATGTTCGTCATTGGCGAGTCATCCCGGCTGCACATGTCGTCCACCCATAATGCCAACAGTCTTTCCATCTCTTCCATGATAGGTGGACGATGCCTTGTAGCTAACTTCGCTGTCAACGGAGTAGCATTCTTCGCACTTGATTTAATTTTGTCCTTGTCCTTCTTAATTGTCACCACAGTGGAATTTAAAGAGGAAATATTCTGGGATGTGTTTGTGCAGATGAGAGAGAGAGAGAGAGAGAGAGAGTGCCTGAGTGTGTCACTCACTCACTCCATTGCCTCCCGCACCCTAAAGATTCCTGATCAAATTTGTTAGACTGGTTGTGGGTCGTACGCAGATAACGGGCTCTCACTTGTAGGAAATCGGTTGCATTATAGTGCTTGCGTAGTGGTAACACAGATCATTGAAATTGTAGCAACATTTGATTAGTATATTCTTGTTTCCCCTAATTCTTGATAGCATATTAATGATATATTTTTACTCATCTCTTAGCATCCTCAAATTTCAATAGTCTGTGGCTAAAACTTTTGATGGCTAGAAATATCCGTATCCGCATCCGCAAATATTGGAAATATACATCCGCTCCCGCAAATATTGGAAATATACATCCGCTCCCGCAAATATTGGAAATATACATCCGCTCCCGCAAATATTGGAAACATACATCCGCTCCCGCAAATATTGGAAACATACATCCGCTCCCGCAAATATTGGAAACATACATCCGCTCCCGCAAATATTGGAAACATACATCCGCTCCCGCAAATATTGGAAACATACATCCGCTCCCGCAAATATTGGAAACATACATCCGCTCCCGCAAATATTGGAAATGAGAAAAATAAAATAATGAAATAAGAAAATGCATACTCACCTGGACATTAAGAGGCGACAATACTGCATAAAGACGTGTATAGTAATATGAAACATTTGTATGTCTTTCACACAACTTATTTTTGTTTATATGATAGGATGTGAGGAGAATACAATTAATGAACTTGTCACGTAGTAGTGACTGTAGGGGATTTTGAGGTACTGCATTCATCTCGGACCCTCCATCTAATTAAAGTTTGTATGTACACGCCTCCCTCATTTAACGCATGAGTTACGTTCTTGGGAAATCGTGCGTTAAGTGAAAATGCGTTAAACGAAATTCCATTTTCCCATTGACTCCCATTATATAAGTCGAGATACGTTCTTACGAAAAAAAATCACAACCTAACCCTCTCATGAAATGCAGTCATACATTAATTTGTGAGCATAGACATATGAAATATAATTAATATTAAAGTTAAATGATATATAGAAGTTGTACTCACTATATAGAAGAATACTTGAGGCTTGAGGTGACAAAGATGGTGGCTGGGGGGTGTCGGCAGAGTTACTGGGTGAGGTGGGGATCATCGTGGGAAGACGTAGAAGTAGAGCTGGCTGGTGATGTTGCAGCAGGTTTAGTGAAGAATGATGTTATAGTTGTCTGTTGTGCTTGGTGGACTTTTCTTGTGAAGCATCTTGTAGGCAGTGAGAGCACTTCTGACGTGTGTTTTCAAATTTGAGACTGCGTTCACGGTTGGGATCGTTATTCACAATGTCATGAATGCCACTTTAAAATTTTTGGAGATAACATCAGCTAAGATCTTCCTAGTTAAGTGAAGCTGCGGCTCTGGGTCATCTTCCTCTGCAGTTTCCTCCTCTAGTCTCTGACTTGTTCGTGGCCTTTAAGTCTTGGGTTGCTGAGTTCCTCTTTCATGAAGTACCAACAGCTCAACAATATCTTCTTCGTCCATCCCAGCTGTATGTGCAAGGTTTTAACAATTTCTCGCACGAAGGATTTGGTTCAGGAAAACCTTTAAAGGTGTGGACACATTCTGGCCACAATTTCTCCAAACAGCATTCAAAATTGGGATGGTGTGACCTCATCCCAGGATTCAGCAATGTGTCAATAGCTTTCTTGATGTTAAATTTCCCTTTCCCAAAATTGACGAATGGAGAGATTTTTTGTCAGCGTCCACAGCATTAATCTTTTTTTCTGAAGTACGACGGAGATAATAAGCTTTAAGGTGGCAATTCCCCCTTGGTCCATTGGTTGGATTAGTGATGTGGTGTTTTTTGGTAAAAATTCCACTCGAATTTTGTTCAGACAAGTCAGAAAGGTTGTTAGGGTGGGTGGGGCGTTGTCAAGGAGCAGCAGTGCATTGTGAGCAATATTTTTCTCCTACAGTAGCGCTCCACAGCAAGGCAAAAAAAATTGGTAAAACCAATCCTGGAATATGTATTGGTTGGTCCACGCTTTTTTGCTAGAGCGGTAAATGACTGGCAGACATTCCTTAGCATGACCCTTTAAGGCCGGGGGTTTTTTTGAATAGCCCAATGAGGAGCGTTTTTAGTTTGAAATCACCCTCTGCATTGCACCAACCACAGGGGACACTCTATCCTTGGAGGCTTTATGACCTGGTGCTTCTTCTCCTCCCTGGATATCACTGTCCTCTTTGGCATTCTCTCCAGTAGAGTCCAGTTTCATCAAAGTTGAACACTTTGTCTGCTGTGTACCCCCGTCCTCGAAAATTTTCTTGAGCACTGGCAGATAAGCCTGAGCAGCTTCTTTGTCAGCCGACGCTGCCTCACCCAGACTGTGTTACCGAGTGCAGATGATTCTGTTCTTGGAACCTTTCCAACCAGCCCTTGCTTGCATTGAATGGTGGAGGAGGGAGCAGCTCCACTAGGTCCAGCACTTGCCTCATCCTTTGCCAATAAATCATCTAAAGTGAGCGAGCTTTTTCCTGCATCAAGATGTTCGTCATTGGCGATCATCCCGGCTGCAACATGTCGTCCACCCATAATGCCAACAGTCTTTCCATCTCTTCCATGATAGGTGGACGATGCTTTTAGCTAACTTCGCTGTCAACGGAGTAGCATTCTTCGCACTTTATTAATTTTGTCCTTGTCCTTCTTAAATTTTCACCCCAGTCGACGGAGCAAGGTTGAACAAATTCGCGATGTCTTCCCAATCGCATCCTTCATCACTTTTCTTTAACACTTCTAATTTAGTTTCTAATTTATAGATTTTCTACACTTTTTAGGCTTAGGAGCACTAGCACTACCACTAGCAACACGCTTGTAGACATTATGCAGTCGTTTCACTCGATAATGGGCGATATAACAGAAGCACTGGAAATCCACTGTTTATCTGTACCGCGCAAAACGAAACAAACCATACGGGGGGGAAGCTGAGCTGTGCTGCTTGTTCGTTGGTTCTTTAACAGGGTAGTATATTCATAATATATTTTATTTGGGGGTTGTTGTACATTTTCTTCTTTTTATCATTTTTTGCATATTTTATTGTCGTAAATTTGTGCGTAACTTCGAATTTTTTATATGTTAATCGATTTTTGGTATACAAAAGTTTTGTGCGTAACTCTGAAATTGCGTTAATCGAACCTGCGTTATACGAGGGATGAGTGTAGTACTGTATGTTAGAGTATATGTAAAAAAAAAAAAAAAATTTACATGCATGAAATATCCAATGAATCGAAGGATGAGATACTTTAAGGTTTTCAGAATATCTGAGTGAGAGAGAAACGTCATGAAGAGAAGTGTATCATATGGACTCTTTCTTCTCTAATGGCAGCCATAATTTTAAAATTTCTGTTTTACCCTTGTATGGTATATTTTTATGAAAACTGAAGTTTGTTTTTGATAGTAGAATATGTACACCAAATGAGTCTTCATACGAAGCACTTGATAAGTGCGTAAATGTATGTAATGTAAGTAATTGACTTGCACCTGCTAGATTATCCTGCGGTGTGTACATGTATTTGTTTGTTTCAGACCACTTTGAACAGTTTCATGGGCCTCAGTCCAGCTGCCTGGAGTGAAGCTCGATCTGCCATCCAGAATCTATTGGCCCATGACCAGCCCACCTTGCGGGATGACTGCCAGCTGAGGGCCAAGTGAGTCTGATTAGTTTTTTTTACCCTTTTAGATGATTTATTAGTATATTTGCCTGTACCTCGTCAAACACACAAGTTACATTCCTGGAAAATCATGCGTCTTGCATAAAATGTGTTAAACAAATCATATTTTCTCATTCATTTCTTAAATTTGAGAACAATTTTGTGAGTAAATTCGAATATTTTTGTGCGTTAAATGAATTTTGGTAGTTTTTTTTTGTCCGAATAATTTTCGAAAGGCAAAGTTGCATTAAATGAGATATATGTATACCTAGCATGTCTCCCCTCTTCTTACATGAAAACTTATCTCCCAACAATGTAAGAAGGCATTGATTGATATTGTGTTGTGGTATTGCAGGGCACTGGTGCCACGAGATGGGGCAACTATGCATCTCCCAGCCAACATTGGCGACTACACTGACTTCTACTCCTCGTTAGACCATGCAACCAATGTGGGCACCATGTTTAGGGGGAAGGATAATGCACTCATGCCAAACTGGTGAGTTTGACTGAAACTTATTTCCTGTGAAATATGCATATACAGTACATACTTTGGTGATTAATGATCGAGCATCATTGATGGAGACCAAGCTTTTTTCAGATGGTATCAGTTATACAAGAATGTATGAATGTAGTACCAGTTTGAGGCTAGATAGGTAAGGGGTAGTGTACTACTTTGCTCATCAAAATAATGTGAACGCTCACAGAATGCATTATTTATTAGTGAAAAAAAAAAATGCTGTTCATGTGGGTGAAGTAGTTTAGTCGGAATAATGTATATTAACCCTTTATGATGGCATGGTATCGTATTTACTTGGTTGTATTTTACCTCGCCCTACCATTCAGGACCTGAGCTATACTTGTGTGGTCCTGTCTCCACATCTATGTGTGTCAAGGTTTTCCTTAAGTTGATGCACAATTTTGCAGTTACCACTTCTTCATGTCCAATATGTAACTTAAATTAGAACTCAAGACACAAGTTACTGCCAGGAAATTTAAAGAAAACAATCCCAAAGTGTTCAGTGGGGTGTCAGCAGTGGTGGCTCGTGATAAAATAAAATGGAGGGGCTGCAAGCTTCACACAGGAGTAGGATACACAAATTTGGCCCACCGCAGGTATGAGTTTGAGTTGCAGTTGATGTTCACGGATTTCAGGGGATGGTAGTAGTGGTGGTGGCAGAAAGGATGGTGGGGGTGTTAGAGTTGGTAGTAGAAGGGATGGCTGAGGTGGTGGTAGTATTACAGTATTACTTGAAAATAAAGTCAGTACTGCTTGACTTCAGTCATGATTTGCAAATACACTAGGGTCCCACATAAAACGAGAAATTGGTCGATAAACGAGGTTGTTTTATGTGAATTCGCTTTATGTGAAACCATAGATAACAGTAGAACTGGATGTGACACTCCGCAACTATGCGCGCTGGACTCATGCGCTGGCCATGGGGCCAGCTGCATATGACTATCATATCAGCTGCATATGACTATCATATCAGCTGCATGTGACTATCATATAGACTGGTTTATCAGTATATATGATATACTGTTATCTTCGTAAATGTTTGTTCTATAATATTATCAAATAAAAAACAGTAAAACACGCTAAGGAAGTGCCATTACGAGACTGAAGAAATATGCATGAACTTAATATTTACTTCAACTCTTCGCCATTTAAAACTTTGCAAGTCAACTTTTATCATGAAGGGTATCAATAGAAGCGCAATTTTATTAGCTTTCCATTTATGTATTTCATTTTCTGATAAATGAATTAGAACCATGCATAAATTAGCGTTAACTAAATAAATAAAATCATCAATCGGGTAATTTTTCCGATTGATGAGGTTATTTATTTACTTATATATTTCGTTTTCTGATAAATGAATTAGCACCATATATAAATTAGCGTTAACTAAATAAATAACCTCATCAATCGGGAAAATTACACGATTGATTTTATTTATTTATTTAACGCTAATTTATGCATGGTTCAAATTCATTTATCAGAAAACTAAATATATCAATGGAAAGCTAATAAAATTGCGCTTCTATTGACATCCTTCATGATAAAAGTTGACTCGCAAAGTTTTAAAAGGCGAAGAGTTGAAGTAAATAATACACAGCGCGCCAAAGCATTGTTCGCGACATCATAACACAGCGCTTCCATACGGGAATTCAGAAAATGTACTCTATGGCAGCCTACTGACTTCCGAGAGAGATATCTTACATATGGCAGCTTGTTTAAGGCACGGGCAGTCCATCAAGACCGTTGAGGAATGTTCAGATGCCACTTGTCAATTATAGATGAAGCATTTCAAAAAGTATCGCCTTCCTTCCCGCGAGTAATTTGAACAGACGCGCATTGGTATGTCTATCATTATTTTCATAATGAGTGGCAAGAAAGACCTAACAAAAGAGCAAATTAAAGTTATTGTATCTCTACACAAGGCAGAGAGGCCAGTGGAAGAAATATCAAGGATTGTGGATGTTACGAGGAGATGAGTGCATAAGTGGGTGGAAAGTTTCACGGTGAGTTGCATCGTCGCGACAGCCGCGACACCAGAACATTATAAGTGGCCAGGGCGAGGGTGTAAAACATCAGCAAGCACCCTAAATGTCATGAAACGTCAAGTGGATGCCCATCCTCAATTAAGAGCAAGAAAAATATTGCGATATGACTTTTACATCCTCGCCCTGGCCACTTATAATGTTCTGGTGTCGCGGCTGTCGCGACGATGCAACTCACCATGAAACTTTCCACCCACTTATGCACTCATCTCCTCGTAACATCCGCAATCCTTGATATTTCTTCCACTGGCCTCTCTGCCTTGTGTAGAGATACAATAACTTTAATTTGCTCTTTTGTTAGGTCTTTCTTGCCACTCATTATGAAAATAATGATAGACATACCAATGCGCGTCTGTTCAAATTACTCGCGGGAAGGAAGGCGATACTTTTTGAAATGCTTCATCTATAATTGACAAGTGGCATCTGAACATTCCTCAACGGTCTTGATGGACTGCCCGTGCCTTAAACAAGCTGCCATATGTAAGATATCTCTCTCGGAAGTCAGTAGGCTGCCATAGAGTACATTTTCTGAATTCCCGTATGGAAGCGCTGTGTTATGATGTCGCGAACAATGCTTTGGCGCGCTGTGTAAGTTCATGCATATTTCTTCAGAGTCTCGTAATGGCATTTCTTTAGTGTGGTTTACTGTTTTTTTATTTGATAATATTATAGAACAAACATTTACGAAGATTACAGTATATCATATATACTGATAAACCAGTCTATATGATAGTCATATGCGGCAAGTGAATGGGCCAGCAGACTGGCCATGGGGCCAGTACTGCAGCGTTCACCGCGCGTGGCAGCGGAGGGTCACATCCAGTTCTACTGTTATCTATGGTGAAACACACAACCTATAGGAAAAATTGATATTGGTCGTTCGGTCTTCCCACCCGTACCCGTACATTTATACTTGTTCACACCCATGCACACCATGCTGCCTCCGTGGTGCAGTGGCCAGCGTGCCTGGCTACGAATCTGCGGGCCCTGGTTCGATCCCGGGCCAGGGCAAGCCGGTGACCAGCCTACCCAGCTGTTCTTCCTTCCTTTCGGGGTTGATAAATGGGTACCTGGGGTAACCTGGGGAAGGTAACTGTGGTAACCCGGGAGTCACACTAGCCCTGTGTCCCGGGGTAACGGGTCCTCACCCACCACAGGCTCTAAGGGCTAATGCCACGGAGATGAGCACCGCATGCCACGCGCAGCTTAGCGTATGCTCCCATCTTTACCTTTACCTTTACACCCATGCAACCCGTCAGGGTGGTATGGTTGGTAGAGTCGTGAGCTTGCGTGTGCAGCGACCCTGCGCATTTGGTCAGCGGTTCGAGTCCACCAAGTTCATCCTGGCGTGGTAGCGCTTTGTATAGTCAATAACCTTGTAGTTGGTACTTGTAAAGTGTCTAGATAGGATCAAAGTATCGTATCTTATCACACCCATGCATACCAGAACATGGTATTATTTTACACTAGGATCGAAATTTCCTACACAATCGAGAGTATGGTTTCTGTTTACCTTATTGGATTCTAGGAAACATTCTTTTGGAGATAATGACATGTTGTTCATAGGGAGGTGAGAGACAAGTGTTTGTTTACGTGCGGCGTGCCTCTCACTCTTCTTCCTCTTGTGACCTACATCGCCTCTGTTCATCCCGATAACACTATCGGGATCGTCCTATGTCTAACGTGACGATAAGAAACCGTTACGCGCGACTTCAATCCTACCTCCCCCTACTTTTTTGCACCCTCTTCCACCTTCTTCCCCCTTTCTCATTCACCTCCACCCACCCTCTACTCCCTTCCACCTACTCCCATGACCACGTGGTGATGCCACCCACCCCCTACTCCCATGACCACGTGGTGATGGGGGAAGGGAGTAGGGGGTGGGTGGTGGATCTACCCCCGTTTTAACCACTCGCACCCCCAACAACTTCTTCTCCATCCCCCCCCCCCCGTTTCCCCACCAACACCATCACCCCCTTCTTTATTACAACCCCCCTCCCCCGTTTCCCCCCTTCTCCATTACCAACACAACCCTGTTTCTCCCACCTTCATCTCTAGCCCCGGCCCCTTCCTTCTCCATCACCATGGCAACACACACCCACGTGTGAGGCATGTTGCATGAGGCATGGCTCTTGACGCTATCGTGATACGTTCATGGCACTGTCGTGGTTATCGTAACTATCGTGACGACAAAATGACCGTTGATTTTCCAATACCAAAGATATTGCTTATTATCATGACTAGTGCTCATTATTATATATACTACACCAGTGGCGTCACCGCGGGGGGGCTAAGGGGGACTTAGCCCCCCCAAGTCAAGGACTCAGCCCCCCAAAAATTGCTGCTAGTAGCCTGCTACCCAAAAACAATAAAAAGGAATATTTATCCAATTTTCCATGCCAGAGCAAAACCTTATTTTTCACACTTTTATAGAAAAATTGGTTTGATGTTTCATTTAAATGTTGAAATATGTTTGCTAACAAACCTTGAAATTACTAAGTATATTCTATTATAGAGATATTCTATAGAACCTCCGTTACCTCTTCCAAACCAAGCTGATTCTCGGGCTACTGCTTTGTTGGGAGAAACTTGGGGAGCTAGAATTAAATATCAGTAAATTGATAGCGCAGTGTTATGATAATGCATCAGTAATGAGTGGCAGAATCAGTGGTGTGCAGGCACTGATTAGAGAATCAGCCAAAAATCCATGGTTTTATGTCCCTTGCTCTACACACAGATTACAGCTGGTGATAACCCACACTGCTGGTTGCTTACCAAAGGTAGCCGAGTTTTTTAACTTTATTTCAGGCCTGATAAACTTCATCCGTAGTTCAACCTTACGCCATGACATCTTTCTAGACTTCCAAAGGGACAGGAAATTGCCAGTTCTTGAGCTTCCCAAAGTGTGCCAGCACAAATGGGAATAAAACCATAATGCCCTTAAGGCAATTTTCAAACGGTATGAGATCCTGACAGAAACTCTTGAAGATTTGTCTATCCATGGATGCTCTGGTGAAGAGAAGGCCTTAGCTTATGGACTTCAGCAATCTTTGAATAAATTTGAGATTGTTTTCTTACTGATTAATTTCACTGAAATTTTTGACATTACAACCCCACTTTCAAAGGTTTGGCAGAGTGAGGATATGGATCTTGCTGCAGCAGTTAACATGGCACAGGAAACAATAAAAGTTCTGAAAGATAGAAGAACTTCAGATGACCATTTCAATACCATTTGGGAAAAGGCAGTTAAATTTGCTGCAGGAAGAAACATAACTGTAGCTGAGTGTAGCTCAGCAACAACCTTCAAGTTCAAGAAGGCAAAGGAAGCCATCATCACGGTTGTTAGGATCCATTGTAACTGAAACCATAGGCCAACGAGACACCTCTGAGAGAGATGAAGACCCTAAATCTCACTGTAAAAGATGTCTTTACTATCCCATCCAAGACAAGGTACTCGTTGAATTTGGGCACAGGTTTGATGAACCAAAGAGCATTCTACTTGGTGTATCTGCTTGTCATCCTTCGTCCCCGAACTTTCTAAATGAAAATTATTTGAAATATCTTGCTGACCAATATGGCATTGAAAGTGAGAGCCTCCATGCAGAAGTTCTTGTTGCTCAGAAAACATTAAGCGATGCAAAATCCATCTCTGGTGCTTTAGACAAACTAAAGCCTCTAAAGCAATGTTTCACCACACTCTGGACTTTAATGCATTTGGCTCTCACTGTCCCTGTCAGTAATGCTAAATGTGAACGATCATTCTCTGTACTGAAGCTTGTCAAAACGTACCTCAGGGCAACAATGGGTCAGAAACGGCTGACCAGTCTAGGTACAATTTCAATTGAAAAAGGTGTGGTGGATTCACTCGATCTTGATGTAGTAGTTGACAAATTTGCCTCTCTTCCAATACTGTCACAATCAAACTCGGGAGAATCCACCAAACGGCAGTTGCCCCTAACTCTTACTTAACATAGACCATAAGTGGTCAGGGATTAACCCCTTCAGCACCAGGGTTACGATCATCACACAGTCCTGCAGTACATACCACTGTACCATCGTCCTGGTGCTGTAGTGGATAAGGCAGTGGGAGCCAGGGTAAGGCAGTGGGAGGCAGGGTAACACAGGATGGGAGGCAGGTTAACACAGTGGGAGGCAGGGTAACACAGGACGGGAGGCAGGTTAAGGCAGTGGGAGCCAGGGTATGGCAGTGGGTGGCAGGGTAACACAGGACGGGAGGCAGGTTAACACAGTGGTAGGCAGGTTAAGGCAGTGGGAGCCAGGGTAAGGCAGTGGGAGGCAGGGTAACACAGGACGGGAGGCATGTTAACACGGTGGCAGGCAGGTAAAGGCAGTGGGAGCCAGGGTAAGGCAATGGGAGGCAGGGTAACACAGGACGGGAGGCATGTTAACACGGTGGCAGGCAGGTAAAGGCAGTGGGAGCCAGGGTAAGGCAGTGGGAGGCAGGGCAACACAGGACGGGAGGCATGTTAACACAGTGGTAGGCAGGTAAAGGCAGTGGGAGCCAGGGTAAGGCAGTGGGAGGCAGGGCAACACAGGACGGGAGGCATGTTAACACGGTGGCAGGCAGGTAAAGGCAGTGGGAGCCAGGGTAAGGCAGTGGGAGGCAGGGCAACACAAGACGGGAGGCATGTTAACACAGTGGTAGGCAGGTAAAGGCAGTGGGAGCCAGGGTAAGGCAGTGGGAGGCAGGGCAACACAGGACGGGAGGCAGGTTAACACAGTGGTAGGCAGGTAAAGGCAGTGGGAGCCAGGGTAAGGCAGTGGGAGGCAGGGTAACACAGGACGGGAGGCAGGTTAACACGTACAGTGGGAGGCAGGTTAAGGCAGTGGGTGGCAGGGTAACACAGGACGGGAGGCAAGTTAACACAGGACGGGAGACAGGTTAAGGCAGTGGGAGCCAGGGTAAGGCAGTGGGTGGCAGGGTAACACAGGACGGGAGGCAGGTTAACACAGGATGGGAGGCAGTGGGATCCAGGGTAAGGCAGTGGGAGGCAGGGTAACACAGGATGGGAGGCAGGGTAACACAGGACGGGAGGCAGTGGGAGGCAGGGTAACACAGGATGGGAGGCAGGTTAAGGCAGTGGGAGCCAGGGTAAGGCAGTGGGTGGCAGGGTAACACAGGATGGGAGGCAGGTTAACACAGGATGGGAGGCAGTGGGAGGCAGGGTAACACAGGATGGGAGGCAGGGTAACACAGGATGGGAGGCAGATTAACACGGTGGTATGCAGGTTAAGGCAGTGGGTGCCAGGGTAAGGCAGTGGGAGGCAGGGTAACACAGGACGGGAGGCAGATTAACACAGTGGTATGCAGGTTAAGGCAGTGGGTGCCAGGGTAAGGCAGTGGGAGGCAGGTTAAATCGGCTTTTAGTTACTTTATCATGATCATGTACTTTATTCTGTTTAACTACAGTATCCCATGTACCTGTTTCTGTGCAATAAGGGAAATACCTTAAATATATTGTAAGTTTATATTTATATATTTTTTTCATTATCAAGATAAAACCTTACTGAGAAACAAACCTAAAACATACATTGTGCAATTCCTTTGTGTTTGTTAGTGGAGAGAGAAAAATGGCAATTTTATTATTTTGTATAAACAGAATAAAAATTTTCTTCAAATTATCAAATTTAGTTAATACTAGCCGCAAAGCCGCCCTCCGGGCGGACTTTTTGGCTAGCTCCTGCGGAGGGCTATTGGTGGGCCTTCGGCCCACTACCTGTGTTTGGTGGGCCTTCGGCCCACCAAAACTTTGTCCATCACCCCATCCCTTTGTCCATCACCCCATCACCCCCCACCCATTCACTCACCCATTCACTCACCCATCACCCCACACCCATTACCCATCACCCCACCCATTCACTCACCCATTACCCATCACCCTACATCAAGGTTTCCTCAATTCTCGCAACCCACTTTTTTTTCCACAATTCTCGCAAATAGGCTGCTAAAAAAAAAAAAAAAAGTGATCGGATCATCTCATAAGTGGGCTTAAAACCTTCCCCTGGTCGACCCGGTTCCAAAAATGTGCCACATGAGGGGATTCCGCCACAGGGGGCGGCACCTATCGCGGACAGACACACACACACACATACACACTTTCGCTTATATTATTATAGATGGTATGATGCATGGTATAACTATTAATTTATGTGTCATGTAATTAAAGCTTAATTCCACTTTCTTCTCTTTTTTGGGCCTCAAAATTACCCTGGAACTGATTAATTTTCAAAATTACCCACCGACCCCCCAGCTGGATAGGCTCGCTGCGCTCGCCCATCACCACCCCGGGGCTAAAGCCCCCCCAATTTTTTTTTCCTGGTGACGCCACTGTACTACACTCATACCGCGATTTATGAACACTATTTACGAATTTTCGAAGATACGAACAAAATTATTTTGTCCCAAAATTCGGTTTACACACGAATAATTCAAAGTTACGAACAAAAGTTCGTAAATTCATAAACAAAATAAAAAAAAAAAATTTAATACATAAATAGTAAGAATATTTATAACGCCTGAATATTGTAAAAAGTTCAGTAAACAGAACCATTGGCTCAGCACCTCCACACGCGGGGACGCTCAAGATTGTTTGTTTACATATTCTCCGACCGGTCGTGCTGTGTTTATGAACATTATTGTGTATAATCAGACATTTCAGTGAATAATGCCTCCCAAGCATGGTGCCAGTGCTAGTGTGGGTGGTCCTAAGCCCAAGAAAGCCAGAAAAGCCATAACACTTAGAGTTTAAGATAGCGATTGTCAAGAAATTTGACGAAGGCGTGCGAGTGAAGGACATGGCTAATTGGTTTAGCCTTTCCCCGTCGACTGTCGTAACTATTAAGAAGGACAAGGAGAAGATTATGTCAAGTGCTACCCCTTTGAGTGCATTACGTGTCCAACGGTAAGGGAAGAACAGAGACGATGCAGGTCACAAGAGGAAGAAGAGTGAGGCGCTCATAAACACTTGTCTCTCGCCTCCCTATGAACAACATGTCATTATCTCCAAAAGTAATGATTTGCGACGGAAGCTCATAGAGAAAATGTTTCCTAGAATCCAATAAGATAAACAGAAACCAGACTGTGTACCGTAGACAACATGGATGTAATAAGGGAAGTATTAACGCCACCACACGTCTAAATCGAAAAAAAATGTTGTCCTGGCGACTTTAGTGTTATCTACGGTAGGGAGTTTCGGTCCAAAGAGGAACGTATCTCAAATTAAATAATGGGGTTAAATGGGAAAAATACATTCTATTTACGAATCTTCGATTTACAAACAGTTTTTCAGGAACGTAACCCATTCGTAAATCGAGGTGGCCGTGTATATGGTTGTGAACTGCAGTTCTATACACGTGTCACTATTTAGGTCAGTGTAGCACTGCGTGTCGCCTTAGATAAGGGTGATTTAGGGTGTTGAGGTGACAGGGAGACGTAGCAGCGGCCACGCCATAACACTAATAGTCACTATTTTAAACAATACACACCTTCTACCACTAAATCATTAGCAACACAGGCTCCTTCCTTATAATATTATATCTTAATATGTGATACATCAATACTCCTTAAAACCCAAGCATTCCAAAATAAAATTAGAAAATACAATAATGTTGAGTTGACAATTCGAGCGGCGATAAGAATCACGCAAATGGAGTCCGTTATATCCAATGTCCGTTACATCGAGGTCCGTTATATCGAGGTTTGACTATACAGGTCTCCTATACAGGGAGGTCCCGAAGATACGAGCAGTTAGGTTCCACCTGGTATACTCGTAAAGCGAAATCTCGTATAACGAAACACATGACTAATGGTAAAATATAGGTTTGGTTCCAGGACCCCATCAATTTAAAAAAAATGAAAAAATAAAAGACATGTTTTTCAAGCTAAAATAAACTATAGCAAACACAACAAACACACAGCGTCTATATTACCCACACTGTACTACCTATTCTGTAGAAAAAGCATTCTGAAAGAGAAAATAGCACAAAATGACATAACTGCACATTAATTAAACATAAAACATGCATAACAAGCAAAAAAGACGTTGTAATGTAGGAGACGCCGTGAGATACAAGAGAAGGTAGTGTAGCGGTCCCAAGGTTGGGGCCGCACACCTGCTAATTACCTCTAAAGGTCAGGCCGCGCCATATGCTTAATTACCCTTCAGGTCACGCCTTGCTAGGGGTGACCTGACTGCGGTCCCAAGGATGGGGCTGCACACCTGCTAATTACCCCTAAATGTCAGGCCGCACCATATGCTTAATTACCCTTCGGGTCACGGCTTGCTAGGGGTGACCTCACTGGGGTCAACCAAATCCCCCTTTGTCCAGCCCGGGAGTGGTAGGGCCCGCATTTTGAACTTGATAATTTTACTCACCCCAGTTTGAATGTCGTATCATTGCATTTTCGATCTCGTATATTGAAAATAGACCCTAATTTACACATCTCATATACCGAATGCTCGTATAAAGGGACCTCCCTGTATATATATACTTTTTATATATATATTGTTCACCTAAATGACATGGGGTCGCACTGGATAGGCAACACCAGATGGGGTCGCACTGGATAGGCAACACCACCAGATGGGGTTGCATTGGAAAATGTTTGGGAACCCGTGCTCTAAAGGAATCATACACCTGGCAGTGAGTGTCTGGGGGGACTGCAGCTCTGCAGCCCTAGTCACGAGCCGCCACTGGGTGTCAGTAAGAACCGTATTGCGTAGTGTTCATAAACTTTGATTTACCGGCCACAAGCAGGTATAGAAACCCTTCTTTCACGTACCCAGAGGGTATGTAGGGTAGCATTTGCCTAAAAGATATCTGACCTGGAGTATTAAGGTTTGGCCAGACGTATTGTGGTCAGATGAGGCTATCACTACTGTAACCTGTAACCAAGGTAGAAAGCTTTATCCCCTAGACCAGTGTTTCTTAACCTTTTTACCACCACGCCCCCCTTTAGTAGGTGGTCCTTACCTCCATGCCACCCCCCATCCTTCACTTCTTCAACCAGGATGTTTCAAAAGTATCCTGAATTAGAAAGAAAAACTGAAAAAGGCGCGTCTTTAGCACTTATTGTGCACATAATTAGAACATAAGAAAATAAGGAAGCTACAAGAGGCCGTGAGACCTACACGGGGTAGTTCCTGTAATTCAATTATTCATAAACACCATGCATATACCCAACAGATTAAGTTGATCACGTTTAATGAAATACTTGACAGTTCTTCCTTTTTCTTACTTGGCTCACGCCCCCCTTGATGCTTACCCACGCCCCCAGGTCAAGAACTGCTGCCCTAGACCCTCAATACCTAGAATAGACTGTTAAACACCCCACTTTCTGAATGGTAGGGGGTCTGTTTCTCTGGTAGGGGATTAGGGGACGTTGTGGCACTACCAAGAATGAAAATTATAATCAGAATAATGATTTGGTTACTGTGTGACTTTTGCCTGAAAGTTTTGAGCGGAACGTGCTAAAAAAAAATCAGCAGGATAGAGCACCTGCACACATAGATAAAAGTAACACATTTGTGAGAAGACTGTCAGGTTCCTTAGGTTAGTGATTGGTCAGGTAACAGCCTTAATTTAAACCTATTGAAAACCTCTGGCACCTGATCAATAAAGATTTATTACTTAGACAAGACCACTGCATGAGCTCCCTGCAGAGATTTGAGGCTGCCATTCAGGAATTGTGGGTTAATATTCCCCTTTAGATTCTTGAAAGTTATGCAAACTCTCTTCCTAGTCATCCGAAGCTAGTAATGAAAAAACTGGGATAAGATAACCCACAAAGTATTAGAAGTGAAATGCATTGTCTCCGTTTTCATTTATTGATCAGCCATTTCTTTTCAATTGGGCGGAGGGATTGAGAGCGCATTATTTTGTAGAAGACTGTTGTTGTCGTTCCTCAGGCCGCCTAGCCGAACAGCCTCGAGCTTCTAAGATAGGCCATGATCTGGATTGTTTTTTCTCACAGGACCTTCATGGAGTGTATGTTGTGTTGTTGGCGTGTGTGATTGATTATGTGCAGTGCAGTTTTGCATAGTCTGTATGATAGTGTGGGATGCTGTGTTGCATCCCGGACAGGCATTGGCAATGGACCCATCCAGCCTTCTTTGATAGCTCAGAAGAGCCAGGTGGTGTCCACACCGCAGCCTGGCCAGGTGGACTCTGTCCTCACAGGGAAGGGAGGATGTCTGGGGGCCGTGCAAGCAGCTGAGTGTTGTCCTTGAGTGATTGGATGGAGCGATGGGTGATCTGGGTATGTCAATGCCTCTGGATGGCAGTTTGGAGAGGACAAGATGGAAGTGATGATAGAATTCGTATGTGATAATGTGTTCCAGGTATTGTTTTGATGTTTCTTGGCGTGTGAGGGTGGTGTGCCATGTAGTGTAGTGGGTAGAGCACTGTATATTATGGAGGTGGAGAACTCGCTGCACAATGCTAGCTGGTAGTAATAGACATGTGGAAGTGACGAACCAAGATTATAAATAAGAATGGAATGGATATTTTTTTTGGTTTAGCAAATTTACTTCTGCAGCCCTTCTTCCAGAATAAAAGTGATTCTCCTCTAGTTTGGATTCCTGCACTTGTTAGTTTGGGACACAGTTATGGTAAGAAGCATGTGGTCTTAACACATTTTTCTAAAAGTTTTTTGTTTGGAGCCTGTTAATAATACACTACTTACCTTCTCCAGGAAGTACCTACCAGTGGGGTACCATGGCCGAGCATCCAGCGTGGTGGTGTCCGGCACTCCCATTCACCGGCCAAACGGTCAGACTCGTCCCAAGGATGATGAACCTCCCGTCTTTGGGCCCTGCCGTCTGATGGACTTTGAGCTTGAGATGGCATTTTTTGTGGGTGGTGGAAACACAATGGGACAGCCAATCAGTATAAAGGAGGCTCACAATCACATCTTTGGCATGGTGGTTATGAATGACTGGAGTGGTAAGTCATGGTCTGTACTTTTCTGTTTTAGTTTATCATATGTGTATAAACACTGTACCCTCAATTTATTCACTAAACCCTCAATTCGACTTTGGACATAACTGACTCCATCTGGTCAAGCGGACCGAACCCTTCAAAATGTCAGTTGCTAGTTTTTTTGGCCTACGCTTAAAGGGTCTGGTATTCCACTTAATGACAATCCTTGATATGTATACATTCTTTTTCACTAATTACTACATTTTCTGGAGCAGAGAGGGTAGCATTCTCAACTAATTGTTGTCCTTGGCAGCTCGTGATATCCAGAAGTGGGAGTACGTGCCTCTGGGGCCATTCCTGGCCAAGGACATGGGCACCAGCATCTCTGCCTGGGTGGTCCCCATGGAGGCCCTCAAGCCATTCCTGGTGGATAACTATGCACAGGATCCCAAGCCATTCCCCTACTTGGTCCATAATGATAAGTATAACTATGACATCAAGCTGGAAGTTGGCATCAAAAGTAAGTTATAGTGAAACTCAAGGTTTATTCTCCAAGGAAAATTGTAGTGGTCATATAGTGTCTAAAGATCTTTTCTATTCAAATGGACAATGGCTGTTAATATGAAAAACTCACTCTGGCGTTGACAGTTTACCAGTCATAGGGGTTCACTAGAGCATGAAAATGTATTGATGAGGTAGAATTTATTTGGAATTTAATTATTTTAATTGACACAAAAAGAATCACAAGTGGTTTATTAAATTTGAAAACTTAATGCATGCAGTTCAATTCATTCAATGGAATATGAAAACCAGTGTTAATAGTGGCTACCCACAGTACAATGACATAGCTAATGGCAGTGGCGGATTTTGGGGTAGGGGGGCTACTGGGGCCATGGACCTCCCCTCCCTCCAAAATAATAAAGAAAAACAAGTAGTTTGGTCCATCCCATAATGTGGAATATAATGTAGCGATTATTTATGTGCTTTTTTATCCGGGAACATTTGCATGTACAGACACAGAAGGTCAATATTTTATGATGCTGATGCAAAAATTTGTTGTTTTAGCCGATTATAATTATTTATTACATTTTGTGGGAAAAGAATATCCTACAACTATACTAGACCATTTAATACAGTATAATATACTGAAGTGTACTAGGCAACCTGGTAAATTTGCCTCCGTAAAAAAAAAAATCCCCAAGATCCACCCGTCTGTTGGATGTACACTAGGGTCCCAAATAAAACGAGAAATTGGTCGATGAACGAGGTCGTTCTATGTGAATTCGCTCTTATGTGAAACGCATAACCTGTGGGAAAAATTGATATCGGTTGAATGGTCCTCCCTACCGTACCCGTACATTTATACTCGTTCACACCCATGCATATCAAAACATATATAAATGATAAAGTTAGGCATAGAAATGATGAAATGGGCATATTGTTGCTTACCTTAAATCTAATAGGGATTATGTACAGGGGGCGAGGGATTCCGAGGCATCTTGGAGGTCACTCATTCGTCACTGGATGACGACGCAGTGTGACCCAGAGCTGGGAGTGTGGCGAGTGAGCGTTGGCCTTGCATTTCTGCCACGTCCATCATAAACCCCTCAAACTCTGACAGGCTGGGCAGGGGTTCATTTGAAGGGCCAGGCTGGGGTTTGTTTGATGGGCCAGGCTGGGGCTCGTTTGATGGGCCAGGCTGGGGCTCATTTGATGGGCCAGGCTGGGGCTCGTTTGATGGGCCAGGCTGTTGCTCGTCGGCAGAGGCAGGCTGTGGTGCGCTGGTCGCTACCGCTGTTCCCCACTTCATGCCACCCTCACCCCATCTCCGTGGCGACACGCCGCCGCCGTGCCCCACCTCACTCACCCTTGCAACGGCTTGTGCCAGCTGGGCAAGCCGGTTTACGAAAAGTGCCTAGAGTTAACAGAAAACACAAGCTGCTGCAAGCCTTCTTATGGCGGCTTGCTCACCAAAATTCGCCACCTCATGTGTGGGTTCGTCACTGAGGCAGGAACTACCCTACGTTATAGGAACTACCTCATGTAGGTCTCACGGCCTCTTGTAGCTTTCTTATGTTCTTATGAGGCAAAAAAAGCTTGGCTTGGCAAAAAAAGCCAAGACTCAAGACGACAGTGACGTCACAATGCGCATCTACGTCACATCATCTGACGTTCTGTACTATATTTCGGCGCTCTATGAGAACTCCTCAGATTTGCCCTACTTTGATGGTGGAATCGTTCTATATGATCACATTCATTCCTAACGAAAATCTTGGAATTTTATTTATTAAAAAAAAGAAAATAATAATTAATCAATTTTTAAATTGTAATATTTTAGGTTGTTCGTTCTATCGGGGAAACGCTCTAAGTGATCACGTTTTATGCGGGACCCTAGTGTAGTGTCATTGTGGAGCTATGAAAGGGCGTGAACATATCATGCAAGGGAGAAAAGTCATTGTACCACTTGCATCACCTTAATAAACTAGACATGCTTCCATACATATCGTATGTGACTAAGGCTACATATAAGAAACAATCACCGAGGTATGCATATACAGGGAGGTACCGAAGATACGAGCAGTTAGGTTCCACCTGGCATACTCGTAAAGCGAAATCTGGTATAACGAAACACATAACTAATGGTAAAATATAGGTTTGGTTCCAGGACCATCAATTAAAAAAAGAAAAGAAAAAAAAAGACGTGTTTTTCAAGCTAAAATAAACTATGGCAAACACAACAAACACACAGCGTCTATATTACCCACACTGTACTACCTATTCTGTAGAAAAAGCATTCTGAAAGAGAAAATAGCACACAAAATAACATAACTGCACATTAATTAAACAAAACGTGCATAACAAGCAAAAAAGACGTGATACAAGAGAAGGTAGTGTAGGGGTCCCAAGGTTGGGGCTGCACACCTGGCTAATTACCCCTAAAGGTGAGGTCACGCCATATGCTTAATTACCCTTCAGGTCACGCCTTGCTAGGGGTGACCTGACCGCGGTCCCAAGGTTGGGGCCGCACACCTGCTAATTACCCCTAAATGTCAGGCCGCGCCATATGCTTAATTACCCTTCAGGTCACGCCTTGCTAGGGGTGACCTGACTGCAGCACACCTGCTAATTACCCCTAAATGTCAGGCCGCGCCATATGCTTAATACCCTTCAGGTCACGGCTTGCTAGGGGTGACCTCACTGGGGTCAACCAAATCCCCCTTTGTCCAGCCCAGGAGTGGTATGGGGCGCATTTTGAGCTTGATAATTTTACTCACCCCAGTTTGAATGTCGTATCATTGGATTTTCGATCTCGTATATTGAAAATAGACCCTAATTTACACATCTCGTATCATCGGATCTCGTATACCGAATGCTCGTATAACGGGACCTCCCTGTAGTCCATAAAAGAGGAGATATTTTCTAAATAAAACTAAATTCAGCTGTAAATTTACATTTGAATCGTATTCATTAATTTTGAGTGGTGCATTGAACACAAAGATTAGGAGCTATTTCTTACCCCAGAATTATTTTAAACATTTTTGTTTGTGGTGTTCCAGGTGGAGGCAGCAAGGAGGCTGTGACAGTGTGCCGCAGCAACTTCCGCCACATGTACTGGACCATGAAGCAGCAGCTGGCTCACCACACCGTCACGGGCTGCAACATGCGTCCAGGAGACCTTCTAGCCTCGGGGACCATATCAGGACCAGTGGAGTACAAAACCACTACTATATTTGGTTCCATATAATTATTATATTCAGGGTTCAGCATTTGGGTGCAGGAATTGAAAGTAGGCAGATGTGAGGCAAGACAGAATTACAGGGTATTGTGGTGCAAATTTATATGAGGCGTGCCGCATCAAAAGGTGGAAAGGGGACATGTGTAATATAGTTTGCTGCAAATTGCTTCTCAAGTCGACGATAATGAAAAAATCTCAATTGTTGATTTTACTGTTTAGACTAAAATTTCAACAAACTATACAGTAAAACCTCCGAGTCAGTATCCGGTAAGTTGTAATTACCGATAAGTAGTAACAGCTGATAAATATTCATTTGAAATTATTATTTTCTTTTTTCATCCCTTTAGCGTGGTCTCCAGGGGTCCAATATGGAAAATTGTATCCACTAATTCGAAAAAATTTCCAATATTTTTCTTCAATAGTATGTTGCATGGGAAGTTAATTATATAAAATACATTATGTTGAGTAACACCTTACGAGCCAAACAAGATTCTTGGGCTGTCTGGCGTTGTAGAATGGCTTCTACAATCTACATTCTAATAGGTTTTTTCACTAGCATAATAAGACATTTAAGCTACAATAATATATTTTATTCCGATAACTGAACGTATGAAAGAATAAACACTAACACCCAGATCATGACCACTAGCCAAGCCTTACAACTTACAGTACGTATCTCTGTTCCACCATCCACGTTAAAGTAATCGTCCAGACCATTCTACATCATTCATCAGTAATCCTACATCATTCCTGATTTGATGTAGTTAGAGTATAGCCATTATCGAGTGTATCAACAATATGTTGTCACTTTTTGCATCCAGTCAGCCGTTTTTTAATAATCCGCAATCAAAAATCTGTAAATTCCCCGAACTTCGAAAATGCTGCTGGCAACTGGCAGATGATGCGCCATGGCTCGGTGACGTCACAAGTGGAAGGCTCCTCTTCCGCGCTGATCAGAAGCACGTAAACACAAGAGATAAATATAGTACATACTGAAGATTTTGGGCGTTTCTGATAGATTTTTTTTGCGATATGCCACATGCATGCATCCTTTATGGGTGCAGCAAGACAGTCTCTCTCTCTCTCTCTCTCCTCTCTCTCTCTCTCTCTCTCTCTCTCTCTCTCGTGGAGGATGAAGAGGGAGAAGGAAGAAGAAATATTGGATTAGGTGTTTTGAATGTGCATTCAACATAATTAGGCACAAAAAAAAAAAAGGGTCTGGACGATTACTTATCACAGGAACTACCACGTGTAGGCCTCGCGGCCTCTTGTAGCTTCCTTATTTTCTTATGTTCTTAAATAGTAGATGAAAAAGAAAGAAAAGAGGAGAGAGAGGAAAGGAGAGAGAAGGGAAGGGAAAGGAAGGAGAGAAAAAAAAAGGAAGGAGAGAAAAAAAAAAGGAAGGGAGAGAGAGAGAGAAGGGAAAAGGGAAGGAGAGAGAAGAGAGAGAGAGAGAAGGGAAAGAAAAGGGAAAGAAAAGGGAGAGAGAGAGAGAGAGGGACTTCCTCTCTGACGTCATCAATAATATTCGTAGCCCTGTTGGAGGGAAGAAAAAAAAATTCACGCGCTTTTACAAAAGTGTGTTTTTACGGAAATAAGGCCTGGAATCAATTATTTTGGTGGATTAGGTGTTTTGAATGTGCATTCAACATAATTAGGCAAAAAAAAAAAATGGGTTGGACGATTACTTTGTCCACTCCCGGCAATCTGTTGCCTGCCTGCCTGGGAATGAACTTGTCACCCGGCCGTGCAGACTGTGGGCTCCCCTGCATATGACACATCTTAGACAAAATTCAGACTAACCAAGAACAAACTTTCTTATTAAGAGATTAATCACTGCAGATAAGTTCTCGCATTCTCTCTCCCATTTGGCAAATACGGGATATTAGGTATATTTTCCATTACATGACTTTAAACACTAACTTACAGGGAGTAAGGGAGTTCCGATAAGTCATAATATTAGACGAGTCGGAAAGGGGTAGAGGCCCTATTGTTTTGACTTTCTCATTTTAGAATACATGAAATGAAGAATAACTTAGTTGGCAATGAAGTGTCGAACTTTGGAAACTATTTGCGGCAATTTTCTTTGTTTCTGTCATACAAAACCATTACACTTATCATGTTCCTTCAATAATAGAGTAATGATATGCTGCTTTATTAGCAAAGAAGGGGAAGGATAGGGCTAAAAACCATGCTTAGGAGATCATTATCCAAGGTCTGCACCTGAGGGGGGGACATCACTAGATTTTATACAAGATTATTTCATCCTTTTTCATTGGCTGGCGGCTTCACCAGGAGTGAGTGCAGATTTCGCTTATTTGATGTATTTACCTAGTTGTGTTTTACAGGGCCTGAGCTACATCGTGTGGTCCCGTCTCCGTATCTACATTTATCCAGTCTTTCTTTCAATTGGTGCACATTATGTGCTGATATCACCTCCTCATTTAGACTATTCCAAACTTCTACATTTCTATGAGGGAGGCTGTACTTCTTTATATTGTTCAGGCATCTCCTTTTCCTAGTTATTTTGTATGTCCTCTTGTGTATCGACCTTCTCTTTGCTTCAGAGTCAGTATTCTCTCATTGTCTGTTTCTTCCATCTTTGTTATCAGCTTAAAAATTGTTAGTAAGTCTCCTCTTTTCTTCTCTGCTCTTGTGTTGGTAACTTTAGGCCGCACCAAGAGTCATGATGAAGGTCGAGCGACGAACGATGAATGACTGAGAAAGGGTACCATAAAATGGGATATTTTTCGGAACAAAAGCTGCGACGAACGTCGGCACGAAGACACGGGGGTACCCGTTGTCTCACTCCTTCTTTTCCCGCCCCACAAGTTTCCGATGGTGGTGGACTAACTGGAGGAGATACTTCTCCTGTGCGGCCGACTTCGTGGACCCAGGTAGTGCTGGACTAGGGCGATGCCCCGCTCCGCGGCATCGTTGACCACTCGGAGGGCAAGTGCCCGTTTTCTGAGCGTCCTTGAATCGGTCGTCCTCCTCCCACAATGCCGGGTCCTTTGCCAGGAAGCCCTCGTCCGCGTCGAGTTTCTGAAAGAAGGACCGTGTCTTCGAAGTGGACGAAGGACGAGAGGGAGGAAGACATAGTCATCTTTTTTCCCTCCAATCGCTTGAGTTTCTTCTTCGAGCGGGCTTGTCCAATGCCTTGACCATCTGCTTCTCCACATCAATCCTTGAGTCGAAGAAGGCCAGTCCTGCGTTTTCCTCGGAAACGTACCACAGGTGGCGTCGCAGGGCTGTTCTGCTGCCTTGGCAACGGTTTGGTCAGGGTATGTCTTGAGGATCTCGAGGAAGAGCACGTCGTTCACAGAGATTGGGCCTCATGCCATTGCTTGCAGTACACCAGAGCAACGAAGAGGGCCACTTGTTCCACTCCGGCCTTCTCTCGACCAGTCAGCGACAGCTGGGATTTCAGCATCTGAAGCTTGAGGCAGTAGATGGCCTTGGCCATCCACCGGGCTTGATGGAGAGCTCCAGGACGGCGGAATGGTTTGGCTGGACCTTCACCACCGAGGAACAGGTAGGAGAGACGGAGAAGTTCTTCATAGTCCTCCCTGGGATGGTTCTTCGACATCAGAGCCTCCTTCAGGAAGGCCAATGCATCAGCTTGCTGGCAGTGTCATTGGTGGCGAAGAACTCTACGAGGTCCTCCGATGTTTCCACCGTCTCTCTCTGCGAGGAATCCACGAAGGACCATCGATCACGGAGTCGTTTGAAGATTCCAATGTCAGGACCAGAGGAAGAGCCGAGGCTGGCTTCGAAGACATCCTTGAGGATCACCTCGTGGACATGATGGCGGCAGGCCAACCAAAGCAAGCTTCGTCCGAGTTCTTGCTCAATCCAAATCCAAGCACCTTGCACCATGCCAGTGTTCGAAGCCGTGGTGTCGAAACAGAAGGCGATGATCTTGTCCCTGACGCCCGCTTCGTCCACCTCCTTCAAGACCACTGCAGCCACGTTTCTGCCAGTCGAATCCAAGCTTGCCGGAACCCCAAGAAGGAACTCGGCGTCATCTTCCCCTGTGAGGAGGACGGCGATGCGGTCCTCCGTATCGCCAGAGAGGGACGGGAGGAGTTTTCCGTCCCAATGCAGGACCAACCTCTCAGGTATCTCCTGGTTCCGCAGTTCCACGATCTTCTCGGCGGCTTGCTCTCTCCCCGCAATTCGTGCTCGATGGACCGTGCTCTTCGAGACCGCCATACTCCCAATGTCCATTCCAAGAACTTGAGCGGTAGCTGCGAACGTTGACGTTGCTTGCCGCACCGACAACTTCTCTCGATCCCAAGTTGAAATGAGGTTAAGATCACGGAGATCGATGGCGACTGAGTTTTTTCCTCTGGCTTCGGGATCCACGAGCCGGTGATGATGTCGTCGACACAGGACTGCTGCTGCTGCTACTGCTTTGGCTTGAGATTTCTGCCTTTCAGTCAGCCTGGCAATGTCGCTGTCTTCACGTTCCCGGAGCCGCTTGAGTCGAGTTCCGCGCTCGACCTGCTTCTCCACCTTCTTCGCTGTCACGAGGTCAATTCCAGCCATGGATGATTCCCCTCTGTCTTCTCTCCGACTCCGTAGGAACTCCTTGTCCTCGTCCTTCACGTCTGCCCGTTGGAGAGAGGAGGAGTGTGCGAGGTCGAAGATTTCTTGGAGGTCTCCTTTGAAAATCTCCTCATCCATACGATGTTTCGGCCTGTCTTTGTTCTTATTCTCTTGAGGTCATTGTACGCCTTTACCAGCTTTGACAGCTTCGTGCCGGCGTGTATTACTGTAGTGTCGGAATCCCGGTGTGCGACCAGAAGGGGAGAACCTCCTCCACCACCGCCTTCCTGCTCCCGCTCGCCGTCTTCCCCATCTCCCGGTGTGGTGGTAGTAGCGGAGGAGGACCTGCTCCTTCGATGGTAGCCGGGCTCCGGTGAATTCATCGATTGGAGCCTTGTCGATCAGCCAAAGATTACTAGCGGCTCTTGTTGCCATGTTGATAACCTGAGGGAGAAAAAAAGTGGAAATTTAGAAAAATCCTGAAATTTGAATCACTTCACCTAAATGTTCACTTTGTCGGGACCCCTAAATATTACTCAATTTGCCCAAAATTCAACGCAATACTGTTTACTATGAGAGAACCGGAATAACACACGAGCGTGCAACATGTTAAAAACTTTGCATTTTGGGACACCCTATTGCTTATACCCTGATTGAGGATGATATATATTTAGTTAATGCTAATTTATGCATGGTGCTAATTCATTCATCAGAAAACGAAATATACAATAGAAAACTAATCCAATTTCGCTTCTACTAATGCAGCACATTAACTTCTAATAAAAATCCTGCTTGCACACCACGGGCGAGGGCCAACCATTAGGGCCCTCGAGTACAGGGCCCTACCATCCCACCCCTGGAGGACACTGCCAAACGGCGCTATAAAACACAACACACACACAAAAAAAAGTGTACGAAGCAGCGCAAGACTCAGGGATATAATGCACGAAAGTCGGAATGTAAGAATTTAGGACTCGGCGCGAACTCGAGGATCGCGAAACTCGCATAGCATGAAACTCGGGAGGGTACTGTATGTAAAAATGCAATGTTTATGATCAGCCGGCAGGAAAGGGGCGTGGCAAAGTACCAGGGGATTTAAATTTTAAAGGGACGCACGGCTTCATACGCCCAACAGATATGCCTATCGGATATGTCTGACCATGCCGAAATCACACTAAATATAAAAAAAAAAATTATTTTGACCCGATTTGCGAGATCTGGCCCTTAAGCACTACCACCACCTATAATAGAGGTGCCATCATCACCTCTTGTCGATGACCCACCCTCGCCTGATCACTCTCACCTAACACCTCACCTACTCCCGCCACTCATTCATTTGTGTAATATAACATTGTATAGGGGAGGCCGGGTAGCAGAGTGGTTAGCGTCACCGGGTGGCGTTCTCGTTGACCCGAGTTAGATCCCGAGGGAGACCCATAAATCCACTTAAAATATTTCTGCACCGTCGAGTGGCCTAAGAACACCCACATGCTGCCAATAACTCTACCTTCGATTGCGAGTGCATTGGAGGACACAGGGGGGGCGGCATGAGCCTCTAATCACAAGCATCAGTATAAAAAATCCTGCCTGCGCCACCACGGGCGAGGGCCCAACCATCACAGCCCTCAAGTGAGCCTCCAGGCCTACCATCCCACCCTGGTGGTCACTGCCTACAGGCGCTATAGGCTAAGATAAAAAGTAAATTTTATGGAATGAGATTTGATTGAATGGGTTGTCTCCTGCCTATCTGCACAATCAAACTATCAAAGGATTTAGACTTAAGTAAGCACAATTCTAGCTAAACTATATTGATATATGAAAGCAACCTATGACTAGCGCCTCCGTGGTGTGGTGGCCGTGTGCGCCGCGTCTGGCTACCAGTCTGTGGCCCCTGGTTCAAATCCGGGTTAGGATGGTCAGGGCAGCCCACCCAGCTGGGTTTATCCTTGCTTTCAGGGTGGTCGATAAATGGATATCTGGGTAAACCTGGAGAAGGTAACTGTGGTAACCCGGATGTAACACTAGCCCTGTGTCCTGGGGTAATGGGTTGTCACCCACCACAGGCTCAAAGGCTAATGCGACAGGAGATGAGCACCGAGGCCATGGCGCAGCAGAGCATATGGCCCCCATCTTTTACCTACTAACATATGAATGAAGAAATATGAAAAACAGCTGAGAGCAGGCACAACCACAGAGAATGTTTAATGGGAAACAGACCTCTGACTTCTCAATCATAAAAATGCATTATTCAACTCGCTTTAATCTTTTAATTCAAGAAAATATGTAGAGGGTGATAAGTAGGGCCGGATAGTTATGCACTAAAAAACAATGAAATATGCATGCAAATATGCACTAAAAATTGGACAAATATGCACTAAAAACAGGACAAATATGCATTTATATGCACTAAAAAATGTCACTTATAAAGCCAAGATGCAGGTTATACGGAAACAAAATAGTTAATAGAAACTAATGTTAATGTTTATTAAGCAATATACATAATGTATTTAACATATATATGTGAAAGTGCTTCAAAAAATAAATATGAACATGTATTTACATTATAGACTGACATATTTTCAGACATTATCTGTGATCTCGTCATATTGTGAAACATAGTTCTTACGTAATGTTGATTCGTCAGGCACCTTTTTTTCCAGTATACAGTTCCAGGAATGACTTTAGGCACTTGTTATTCAGTTTATGCAATGGAATATCTGCTGAAACAAACGCCTTGCAAAATCTGCGTTGAACTGGGAACGATCAGGTCCTGACTTACTGGAACATGCAAGAAGTAGTTGTTGCTCCTTCTGTGCACTATTGGACTTGACAGCTTCGAATCGGATGTGCTTGGATGTTTTAAGGTGTTGTTGGACTTGAAATTTCTTGCTCGCTGTCACTGGTGCTTCACAATATTTACAAAACAGTACACTTCCATCAGTAGTAAATGCATCAAATTCCATTACATATGATCTCAGCACTTCATTTTGGTTTCTTTGTACTTTCGGCATTTTCACGAGCAGCTGAAGAGAGTAGCTCCACACAACAGCACTGCTCCTGACTGACTGCTGCAGCAACAACAGTCAGGGGGTGGGGGTAACCCAGAAATACAAGGACCGGAAACGACAGATTAAAGAGACGTGACCTCACCTCACCTCACCTCCCAGTACCACTTGTGCTCAGATGAATATTTTACCAAAATATGCATTTATATGCAGTTATCTAGAAAATATGCACTTATCATAGAAATCACGCAAAATATGCATTTGCATATGAAATATGCAAATGCATAACTATCCGGGCCCTAGTGATAAGGCATTATTTCAAATTTGCGTGATATAACATGTCAAACAGAACTGACTGCTGAGATAATGCACTAGGAACTATTCTGAGTTTCAAAATCATTACTGTACCTACATTTCTTTCAAAACAGACTGAGGACTCCTACGGCTCAATGCTCGAGCTGTCTTGGAGAGGCAGCAAGACCATTGACATCGGGAAAGGAGAGACACGGAAGTTCCTTCAAGATGGTGATGAAGTTGTGTTGACGGGCTACTGCCAGGGAGAGGGCTACAGGGTTGGCTTTGGACTCTGCACTGGAAAACTCCTCCCAGCAAATCCTATTAATTAAATTTATTGAATCTGCAAGAGCTAGGAATCTGTCAATACAAAACCTTATGTTAAAACTGTTTGATTTAGTAATTGAATAGGTTCAATTTAAGCACTAGGACAATAGTGATGAATGGGGTTGAATGAAATGTGAAATTTAAAGTTCATTTATATGCATACATATATATGCAAATACTATATTTATATGCGTAAACAGCAACCTGGCAATATAAGATCTGAATAGCATACTAGCTCACCTGTCTGAGCTGTGACTGTCAGTTTTGAAACAAATATGGACATGGCCACTCATACTTGTTATGTAGCTGTGTGGCTCTTAGCGTCCTGTGACTGCCATCTTTTATCTGTGAACCAGAAGAAGAAAAAAAATTACAAGTGTGCCTCATGGTCTTCCCTGCGTGAATCAAGAATCTCATTTTAGACATAAATCCTGTGCTTGTAAACTGTTTGACTTGATAAAGTGGGGTTCATGGGTTTGGAGAAAATCTACATTCCACAGTTGGCTCAGATGTTTTTGTAACTGTTATGGTGCATGAATAAAAGGTGAAATAAGATGAGAGTATTAATTTGTTTCTAAGAACTCTAAATTCCATGTTGGCTTCCATGGTCTTATGACTGATCCATTGAATACTAATAAAAGTCTTAATAAATGGAAAAAAGTTAATAATTCAATTAATAATTATTATTTTTTCTTATTTTATATAAAATAAGAAATAAGAAATAGGGAGGTAATAGTAACCCACTATTGGTTGGAGCAGCTGCTGGGTATGTGACAGACGTCACTAAGTGACTCAACAGGGAGCCACTGAGCTGCTAGGAGCCAGGTTGAGAGGAGTGGGGAGTTTGATCTTGGGCTTTGGCCTTCATTGCATTAATGTGTACACGGCCTCAACAGTGCAGGCGGTCAGAATTGCTACTGGTAAGTGGTGTGCGGGGTGCAATCAGGGAAGAACTACCTGAGGACTACCGCAAAATAGTGGCCTGTTCTTATATGATTGGAATTCTGGGACCTTTTTTATACATACAGAAAGAAGACACTTAGCTGTACAATGGCAATATGCGGGATTGATAGAAGTTTGAAATGCGAGGTTGAAGTCGATAACAAGCAAATTAGGGAAATATGGCTTCATCAAGTCACACCAAGAACTGAAAAATATATTACTGTACTGGAGTAATGTACTAGAGAGAAAAAAAGGTATTTCATACATAATTATGTAATGAAGATAAACAGTTCAAATGTAGGGGGAGGCGGTAGCGGAGTGATTAGCGTCTCCGACTGGTGTTCTCGGTGACCCGAGTTCGATACCCGAAGAAAACCAAAAACTTTCTGCACCGTTGAGTAGCCTAAGAACACCCACATGCCCTGCCCATCAACTCTACCTTCGATTACGAGTGCATCGGAGGAAACGGGGGCGGCATGAGCCTCTAATCACAGGCGTCGCTATAAGAATCGTGCCTGCGCCACCACGGGCGAGGACCAACCATCAGAGCACTCAAGTGAACGTACAGAGCCTACCATCCGAGCCCGGGTCACCACTGCCTACAGGCACGAATGAAGAAAAATAAAAATAAAAAATACAGTACACCAATACCTCGTTTAAAGTAATCGTCCAGACCCATTTTTTTGTGTGCCTAATTATGTTGAATGTACATTCAAAACACCTAATCCACCAAAAATAATTTATTTCCAGGCCTTATTTCCGTAAAAACACGACTTTTGTAAAAAAGTGCGCGAAAAAAAAAAATCTTCCCTCCAACAGGGCTACGAGGTTATTGATAACGTCAGAACAGGGACGCCCGCAGACACAGACTGCTGACACCTGTCGGCAAATGTTATGATGAGCGACTTCGGTGTCAGACAGTGAATCTGTCGCTGTGACAGATCTAAGAGTACGATGCTCAATCTGACACCGAAAGAAATTGCGCTGGTCGCGTATACTATGAGGAAAACGAACCTCAGATTGTCATGGGATCTATATGTTTGAGCCCGAGTACGAGGTGGATGAACAGGTGTTAGCAGAGCCTGAGGTTCAGCAGGAGGACCTGGCACTTCTCCAAAACATGGATTGGTAAATAAGGTTAAACCATGTGTGTGGGAATCACAATGAAGGTACTTTCGAGAAAATCCTATGGTTAGTTTTGGAGCTACAGTCAAACGTCATTACTCGGAAACCACATACTAGCATTAACTACAGCATAGAGTTGGAAAATATGCGGGCGGGAAGGCAGAAAGTGTGACAGCCACACCACCACAGGGTCTCTCACCACAGGGCACGCCCACTCCACAACTGAGTCACTATCTTACGGGAGGCGCCGCCCTTGTCCAGCATAACCGTGTACACAGGCTCACCTCACACTCGTCGTCCCAACCCACACACTGGGTAGGCGACTCGTCGCGCTGCACACTCTCACCCAGTCTTTCACCCGCTGTGTACCCTCACTACACAACGTTTCTCAACACAACTGCTCGCCCCAACACACTATAGGCATGTATCACCCTACACACGCCACTCCTTTCCGTGTGCAAACTTTTCTCGAAAGGCACAGCTGTCTTGCTGCACCCATAAAGGATGCATGCATGTGGCATATAGCAAAACAAATCTATCAGAAACACCCAAATATCTTCAAGTACTATATTTATCTCTGTGTCTGATCAGCGCGGGAAGAGGAGCCTCCCTTTCGCTACGTCACCGAGCCTGAGCGTCTGCAAACCTTGAGAGTGTTTTGAGAACTCGGGGAATTTGCAGATTTTGATTGCGGATTATTTAAAAACGGCTGACTGGATACAAAAAGTGACGACGTATTGTTGATATACTCGTTAATGGCTATGATTTTATTGCATTAAATCAGGAATGATGAAATGGTCTGGACGATTACTTTAAGGTGCGCTTCCTGCACAAATCGTCGGACATTTCAAACCAGTTCGGATTATGGAAAGTTGTTTAAAAATTTGAACTGGGCCTGCAACAGGTCAAATTATCTGAAGTTCTAATTATACAGGTTCAAATTGAGAGGGTTTACTGTACAGGGAGGTCCCGAAGATACGAGCAGTTAGGTTCCACCTGGCATACTCGTAAAGCAAAATCTCGTATAACGAAACACATAACTAATGGTAAAATATAGGTTTGGTTCCAGGACCCCATCAATTTAAAAAGAAAAAAAAAAACATATTTTCAAGCTAAAATAAACTATAGCAAACACAACAAGCACACAGCGTCTATATTACCTACACTGTACTACCTATTCTGTAGAAAAACCATTCTGAAAGAGAAAATAGCACACAAAATAACATAACTGCACATTAATTAAACATGAAACATAAATGATGTCATCAAGCTCATCATCAGTCACCAGCCAATGATAAACAGTTTTTAAAACTTCTCGACCAATCACAAGTCAGCGAGACATATTTCCGGGCAAGAATGGCATGCCAGACTGCCTCTCTCCGCCTTCTGTCCCCGTCATCTCAAACTAATTCTCGTTTTATTTGGAATGCTTGCGTTTTAAGGAGTTTTAATGTATCAGATAGTAAGATATATAAGTAAGGAGCCTGTGTTGCTAGTGTTTTGGTGGTAGAAGGTGTGTATGTGGGTTGAAATAGTGAATATTGTGATATGGGGAGGCCCGGCGGCAAGGAATTTCTCCGTCACTCACTGCCCCGCCAGCAGTCACCTCCATCATAACATCTTTAAAATCACCCTTATTAAGGTGAAAACATGGTGCTACCTTGATATAGATAATGACACGTGTATATAACATCTACACATAATCACTAAGTTGTATAATAAAGAGTAATAAGACGTTAATCCTGTCCAAACCTACCGTGGCGGCTCCAGCACGCCGCCACTCAAAATTTTTGAGTAAAAACCCGCCGTCATCCGCCTCACCTGTGCTTCCTGAAGACAGTCAGCTCCATGCCTGTGATAGCACATAGGATATCACCAGGGATCATAGGATTCCTCAAGGGGTTCTCGCTCCCCTACTAAATATTACCAAAGTCTATCTCCCTTGGTCTAATGGTGTTGATATCCACCTCACGGGCTTCATGGGCCGGCTCATGCTGCTGCTGCTGCTGTCAAACGTGGATGAGTCCCTTGCTTGTATTTCATCTCTTTACTCATATATATGAATGATATCCATCCAAATGCAATCATATGTCTACATTCACCTAGAGAAATGATATTTCATAGCATACCAAACAATTATAAGCGAGCTGGAGACTTCCTACCTCTGCTAATACCAGTCTCGAGCAGTCGTTGGCTAGTCTGCACGTTATTTTCAAATTGATTATTATCGTACAACCTTAGGTAAAATAATATAGTCAGTAAATGTTTATAATTTTAGTAAATAACTTGTAATTTACTTTAGTAAATAACTTGGTAATTTTACTCACCCCAGTTTGAATGTCGTAACATTGGATTTCGATTCGTATATTGAAAATAGACCCTAATTTACACATCTCGTATCATCGGATTCTCGTATATTGAATGCTCGTATAACGGGACCTCCCTGTACTCGCCACCGTCGGAGAATGTTCCATTTTTTTTACGTCGGCTTGAGTTCCTATTAAGCGACAGTTCCAAGTCTTTATATTAAAATAAAAGTACCCAATCTATATATTTAAACAGCTTTTACCCGTGTTTCTGAATCCAGGGATTGAATATCGGGGGTTAGTTTAGTGATGGGGCATCACTAAACTAACCTCGGCTAAACTAACCCCCGATATTCAATCCCTGAATTCAAAAACATGGATAAAAGCTGTTTAAATATATAGATTGGGTACTTTTATATTAATATATAGACTTATCTCATATAAGGACATGTCTGGGGTTTTGGCATGTTACGTAACTAATGTCCATGTATGTATTAAACTGCAGTTTTAAATTGTTTTGGGACAAGCGAAAAAACTTTGTCCAATAACGAAATACCTTTTATTCTTCCATTTGCACCTATACAAGTGGAACTCGCCGAAAACTATGTCGGCAAGACAGTGTTTCAGTTATAATGGACGAGAACTACGTGGTCGCTACAGCCGTTACCACATACGTTTTCTATATTAATTTTTGCTTAGTATACTGTACAGTATTAATGCACTTCCGCGTAACCTTTAAAACTTACATACATATTGTAGAAATGATATAGTTGTCTGAGACTAATACTCATACAGACACAACCACCCCTTCCAGAGGCACCGCAACCATATAGGAGGTTAGGTTAGATTCATAATCTCGCCGGGGGTCGAGGGGGGCGGAGCCCTCACGTTAGGAGGTTAGATTTGGTTTTATCCATCTGAAAAAACACTAATTTTAGGCAAGGCAAAAAAAGTCAGTGTCTCAGAAAATGACCGCGCAGTCCTCGTCCATTTTTACCAAAAGCACTAATTTTAGGCAAGGCGAAAAAAGTCAGTGTCTCAGTAAATGACCGCGCAGTCATCGTCCATTTTGACCAAAAGCACTAATTTTAGGCAAGGAAAAACTAGTCAGTGTCTCAGAAAATGACCGCGCAGTCCTCGTCCATTTTTACCAAAAGCACTAATTTTAGGCAAGGGAAAACTAGTCAGTGTTTCAATAAATGACCGCGCAGTCCTCGTCCATTTTTACCAAAAGCACTAATTTTAGGCAAGGAAAATCTAGTCAGTGTCTCTGTAAGACAATTGACGTAGCGAGTGACCATAACGTCATGGTAATGGAGTATGAGTGTTTGAAGGAAAAAAGAGCGAACGCGAAAGAGGAGAGGAATGGACGTTGGAAGCTTAGAGATGCAGACTGGGATTATTTCAGAGAAGTGGTGAGTAATGAGGACTGGAAGCTGGGAGAAAATGGTTTGAGGGCTGAGAGAGGTGTGGATGAGATGAATGAGAGATTGTTAAGGAAGCTTAACAAAGCGGCAGAAGAGAGCATAGGCAGAACAAGAAAGAGAGCAAATGGCAGGACAAGAAAGAGTTGGTGGAACAATGAGATCGACAAGGCCAGGAAAGAAAGGAAACAGTCAAATAGGAAGTGTAGGAGTCTGAGAAAGAATAGGTCAAACAGTGAAGCTGAAAGAACAGAGTATGAAAGGGCATGGGAAGAGTATAAGAGTAAGCAAAAGGAGGTGAAATGCTTGGTGAGGAAGGCAAGAGTGAATGAAGAGAGAAAAGTGATCAGAGAACTTAGGGAAAAAGGTGAGGAAGGAGGTAGGGAATGCTATAAGTTCTTGAGAGGAGAAGAGAGTAAGCATACAGGAAATGTAGAAGAACTAGTGGTGAATGGCAGGTCACTAAGAGAGAAAAAGGAAATGGTCAGAGCTATAGAAGACTTCTGGAAAGATATTGGAGGTGTGAATGAGCCTGATAGTGACTTAGGGAACGTCACCTTAGGGAGGAAAATAGAGGAAATGATGGATGAAGAAATTAGAATGGATGAGATTGAAGGGTATGTAAGAAAACTGAAAAATGGAAAGGCCCCTGGAATGGACGGTATCCCGAATGAATTGTATAGAGAGGGAGGTGAGGGAGTAATTGAGGGAATGCATGAGTTGTTTGGACATATATGGAGAGAGGAAAGGGTGCCTGGTGCCTGGAATGACAGTAGAGTGACCCTCATACATAAGGGAGGACACAAGAGTAGGAAGGAGATTAAAAATTACAGGCCAATAGCGGTATGTGACACGGTATGTAAGATTTTCTGTGGTGTACTGAATGAAAGACTAGGTGAAGTTGTGGAAAGAAATAAGGTGATGGGTGAAGAGCAGAATGGATTCAGAAAAGACAGGAGAGGTGAGGACAATATGTTTGTAGTGAATGAAGTGATTGAGAGAACAAGGAAGGAGGGAAGAAAGAAATATCTAGCCTTTCTATATATTGAGAAAGCGTATGACAGAGTGGATAGGAGAATGTTATGTAAGGTATTAGAGACAATTGGCATGAGTGAGAAGGTTGTTAAAATAATAAGCAGTATGTATGAGAACACACAGGCCAAGTTCAGTATGGGTGACCTCGAGACTGGATGGGTGAATAGTAAGAGAGGAGTAAGACAGGGCTGTGTCCTTTCTCCTCTACTTTTGGATTATATGTTGAGGAAATGGCAGTGAGAGTGAAGCGTACAGGTCTGGGTGTGAAAATTGGAGATGAAGTGTTGAGTGTACTGATGTATGCAGATGATGTGGTGATCCTTAGTGAAAACCACAATGAGCTACAAGAGATGCTGAATGCTGTGACTGAGTATGGAAGGGACTTCAACGTTAGGCTCAGTAAGGAGAAGAGTCAAGTGTTGTGGTGAATGGGGATGACTCTGATGATGACAGGATTTGGATGGTGGGTGGAATGAAATAAAGAGAACGAAAGAGTACAAGTATCTGGGTATTTGGTTGGATGATAAAGGCTATGAGAAAACTAAACATGAGAGGATAGCTAGAGCCAACCAGTGGGTTGGAAGGCTAGGCAGTGTGGCAAGATGTCGGGCCAACAAATATGAAGTGGTGAGAGGACTATGGAAGGGTGTGGCAGTCCTAGCATTATGTATGGCTGGAAACAATGGTGTGGTCTAGAAGGAGTTGGACAGATTGGAAGTAAACACAGAACAAAGCAGGCAGAATAGCATTAGGAGCCAATAGGTATGTGGCAGTGGAAGCAATTAGAGGAGACATGGGATGGAGCACGTTCAGAGAGAGGATAGCAAAGGCAGGACTGAGGTACAGAGCTAGACTGCAACGAATGGATGACAGCAAATGGGCAAGCAAGGTTTGGGACTGGAATATGTATGGGAAGTGGATGAAAGACTCGGTAAAAGTGGAAAGATGGACAGGTGAACTGGGAATGTTTGTGACAGGAGTGATGAGACATGGGAGTATGGCTGTATGCAAAAAGGAAATAAATAGGAGAGTGGAAGAAAAAGGGAAAGAAGAATGGCTGAGGGCAATGAGTGAGAAATCAACACTGGAATGGTACAGGAGAAAGGACCAGCCATGGTATGAAAGGTTCTATGATGGTGGCTATGGAGGGGACCTACTCTTCAGAGCCAGGACAAAGTCGCTGGAGGTAAATAGTGTATGTACAGATGGAAGAATGATGGCAGCAAGGTGTGTGTGATGTGTGTGACAGGAGTGGATGAAACCGTGGAGCACTTGATGCTGGAATGTGAACGGTATGAGTATGCTAGAACAAAGATGTTGGAGGTAGTGGAAGGAGAGATCGGAGTGGAAGAATGGCGAGAGATGAGAGACAGGAGAGTGGAGATGGGAGTACCTGCTGGGGTTGTGTGCTGAGTGGAGGAGTGACAGTCGTGTGATTGAGTGTAAAAGAATTCTTGGAGAATTCGTGGAGAGCACGTAGGAGAGAGCATGAAAGGCAGGGGGCCCCTCAGTGATGGGGGACCCCGTATGAATGTGATGCAGAGAGAGGAAGGAGGGGAAAAAGAAATCCCTAGTTTTGCTTCCCCCTTTTGCTTCTCTCCCAACAGATTACGTGTGTGGGAGAACGCCGGACCAAAGGCTTCACTTGCAGCATCTGCTGGGTGACTCCCAAATCAAGATCAAGATCAAGATCAAGATCATATGGCCTGGAAACAATGGTGTGGTCTAGGAAGGAGTTGGACAGATTGGAAGTAACACAGAACAAAGCAGGCAGAATAGCATTAGGAGCCAATAGGTATGTGGCAGTGGAAGCGATTAGAGGAGACATGGGATGGAGCACGTTCAGAGAGAGGATAGCAAAGGCAGGACTGAGGTACAGAGCTAGACTGCAACGAATGGATGACAGCAAATGGGCAAGCAAGGTTTGGGACTGGAATATGTATGGGAAGTGGATGAAAGACTCAGTAAAAGTGGAAAGATGGACAGGTGAACTGGGAATGTTTGTGACAGGAGTGATGAGACATGGGAGTATGGCTGTATGCAAAAAGGAAATAAATAGGAGAGTGGAAGAGAAAGGGAAAGAAGAATGGCTGAGGGGAATGAGTGAGAAATCAACACTGGAATGGTACAGGAGAAAGGACCAGCCACGGTATGAAAGGTTCTATGATGGTGGATATGGAGGGGACCTACTCTTCAGAGCCAGGACAAAGTCGCTGGAGGTAAATAGTCGTATGTACAGATGGAAGAATGATGGCAGCAAGGTGTGTGAGATGTGTGTGACAGGAGTGGATGAAACCGTGGAGCACTTGATGCTGGAATGTGAACGGTATGAGTATGCTAGAACACAGATGTTGGAGGGTAGTGGTAGGAGAGGTCGGAGTGGAAGAATGGCGAGAGATGAGAGACTAGGAGAGTGGAGATGGAGTACCTGCTGGGGTTGGTGCTGAGTGGAGGAGGACAGTCGTGTGATTGAGAGTGTAAAGAATCTTGGAGAACTCTTGGAGAGCACGTAGGAGAGAGCATGAGAGGCAGGGGCCCCTCAGTGATGGGGGACCCCGGTATGAATGTGATGCAGAGAGAGGAAGGAGGGGAAAAAGAAATCCTAGTTTTGCTTCCCCTTTTGCTTCTCTCCCACAGATTACATGTGTGGGGAGAACGCCCACGGACCAAAGGTTCACTGACAGCATCTGCTGGGTGAACTCCCCCAAATCAAGATCAAGATCAAGATCGTCGCTTTCAGAGACATCAACAATACTTGTTCTTGGCCACTAATAGTGCTTGGTTCTAATGGTGCTAGTTTATTTTTTTGCGCAAACCAAAAAAAAAAAAAAAAAAAACCAAAAAAAAAAAAAAATAAATAAATAAATAAATAAATAAATAAATTGAAACCTAACCTAACCTTATGTTTTACCTAACCTAACCTAACTTACAGGTTTTAAAGAAAACCTAACCTAACCTAACCAAAAAATATTATTATTATTTTTTTAATTTTTATTGAGCGCATGTAGAGTAGTAGTGTACAGTATACTGAGCAAAAAAAAAATTGAATTCGTGAGTAGTAAGGTCTGTAGCGTACGTGAAACTCTCCTCCATATTAACCATACAGGTAGGTGTTGAATGTCTTTGATTATATCCTGGACGCACACCTTCACCCCCACCCCCCCACAGCCTACCACGTGTTGACACCCCACACACACCCTGTACCTGTGCCTCCTAGGCTATGACTACCATCTAAACTTCCATTATTACAGATGTCGCTGTTGATGTCAATGTTAAATCCCTTCACCTGTCGTCACAATACCGGTATGTAGCGCACTGTTTGCCATGGGTGGGAGTGCCTCAGGGTAAACACTACCCACCTCATGTTGATCATTCACCTGAACTGAACTACAGCCTGAACTTGATCTCCGGCCGCTTTACCGTATCAGATGCTCCATAGTAAATGTCTCACCTCTCTTGTGCTCAGTGTTGTGTTCTTAAATAGGAGAAACAGCCTAAAAAGGTTGTTGTTGTTGAAGGGCAGTGATGTCGAAGTCGACGATATTCGCCCTGGTGTACAGCCGTGAAGTAATCACAGTCTCGAGAGTTGATTAGTCTTCCTCAGGAAGGCACAGGTGAGGCGGATGACGGTGGGGCGACGTGATGGTTGGACGGCAGCGGCGGCCAGCAGGGTGGGCAGGTCAAATGTGGTGACGTTCAGGGCGATGAGGTGACCACGTAGAAGTTGTCGGTAGGAGTGGAAGCGAGGACACTGCAGCAGGAAGTGCTCAATGGACTCCGGGACGTTCCTGCACCAGGGGCAGTGCGGGTCGGGCGTGAGCTGCAGACGATGCAGGTGTGCAGTGAGTGTTGTGTGACCGATCCTCAGGCGGGTGAGGGCGACTTCCAAGACGCGGGACGTTTGTCTTATCCATGGGTGCGGAAAGGAGTCTGTGCGGTATTGACCCATGGAGGTGGCAAGAAGGGCGTCGCCGAGCGACCTATCCCAGCGGAGCGGCATTTTTGGAAAATTAGACGCTTGGCGGTGGAGAGTGGCAGCGGGAGGGGGGTGATGTTTACCTCGGAGTGCCATCTGGCGGCAGCATCAGCAACCTCGTTGCCCCGGATGTTGCAGTGGGAAGGCACCCACGCAGGGTGATCTTCCAGCCCACTGACGTGAGGTGGTAGTGTTGATAAGCTGACCAGCCGCCATGATAGTCCCACAGCAGAGGTGTGAACTTTGTAGCACATTATCGTACCGAGCCACCAAAAGTATCGTATTTTCAGATAGATTGTCGTACAACCTTAGCTAAAATAATATAATTAGTAGATAACGATATACATCATTGAATTCAGCATTCCACATATGAGAATATTTTCTCTTTTCACCAAAATATATAATATATCCAATCATGACACAAAATTCCATGTTAATTTATTTTTCGTAAATAAATGCAATTAAATAAAAAAATAAAAATATCAGTAAACACATAATGTTTCAAAAGAAGCTGAACTGGAGAACTCTACATAGCTATCATCCTTTCAAAGAAAAGACGAATTCCCGTTCCTCCTCTATTCTTTCACCCGTGTCAGCTGGCGCTTATAATGATAATGTGTCAGTTGTCATCGACATAATATCATATCCCTGTGTAGGGATGAAAGTAACACAATCTCCCTTATCCCTACACACTGCACTGCGTAGAGAACCAATGGTTCCCGTTACCTAGAAAATCAGTGTCTTGCCTTTGTCTTGGTAAGGGTTCAAAGGACCAAAAGTCAAACTCAAAACTCTCTCGCGGAAGTTGACAGCGATACTTTTTTTCTTTTTTTTTGCGATGACAATTTTTTTATGACTTTATAATATGATAATATTTGTGAGTTAATTATCGTATTTTCGTGTACGATTCTCAACCATGCATCGCACATCGTACGGATAGTCAAACTATCGTACAAATACGATAATTATCGTACAGCTCACAACCCTGTCCCAGTGACACTGCGGTGACGTCATCAGGACACACCAGCGCGGGAAATTTCAACTTTATAAAATCACAACCAAATTATTTCGATAATAAAAGTAGTATAACATAGGTATGTGCCAGACAATAAAGGTCATATAGCAGAGGTACACAGTGGAAAATGGGGAAAGGTATGGGAAGGGGGGAAACAGTAACCCGGTGGGGGAAGGACTACGTACAGGATGATGATCCAATCAATGAAAGATGTGTATATGTTGGAGAAGTTTATTGTTAAGGGAGACAGGGTGTTTCTGCGAGGACATCACCGCGAAATACTATTTGGCTTTCAAAAGACAGATCTTGCTGGTCCTGCCCTTTCCTAGGCCGCCTCCCAGCCTCACTTTTTTCAACATTTCTAAAATTTCCACCTAGTTCTTGCCTTATTGTATTTATTCCTGGCTGTTTATCCTCATTACTCCCAACTCTATCATTAAACACTTTCTGGCTCCTCCTTACTTCAATTTACATCCACCCAACTCGATACCAGTTCTTGCATGATTGATTGATTTAATGCTAAAACGGGAAAATGTGCCAGACATCGGAGGTCATATGGCACTATGGCAAAGCATAATGAAGGGGAGGGGTTATAAAGAGTGAAAAGGGTGAGGGAAAGGGAAAGGAATGGAACGTTATCGCAGTAGGGTTAGATCAGAGGAAGGACGTGTATTTGTTGGGGGAAGATCATAAATTGGGAATTGGGACAGGGGGGTGCGTAAGGAAAGTTTCTGCGAGGCAGATAACTTGAGCCTTATAGCAAGAAATAAGGAGACAAAGGTCTTGTCTGTGGGATCGGAAGTCGTGAATGTTCCAATGAAGAACAGACAGAGTGTAGAGGTTAACGGGTGATGATAGTCGGAATGGTAGCGGCCGGAATAGAGGGGTTAGCAGGATCAGCGATATCAGGAGGGGGATCAAGTGTAGTAGGTGAAGTGATGGTAGCGGCCGGAATAGAGGGGTTAGCAGGATCAGTGATATCAGGAGGGGGATCAAGTGTAGTAGGTGAAGTACAGTCAGTAGGGTCAGGGGGGCGAGGGGATAGGGATGGGGATGGTTGAGACAAAAGGGAGTCTTTTGTACAGCCAGGAGGAAGGGGTAAGTTAAGAAAAGACTTAACAGCGGGACGGTCAGAGGTAGTAGAAGAAGAGGGAGAGGACATAGGGGGATCAGAGGGAAGGGAGGAAGGGTGTAGTGGGGAGAATGATGGGGAAGAGGGGGAACAGGGGGGAAGTTGGGAGGCAGGAGGAGGAAGAGGGGTAGGTGGAAGATGGGATGGAAGAGAATGTATCTCAGCTAAGACTTTGAGGGTTGAGAATGAAGGTGGGGATGATGAGCCGGTTTGTGAAGAGGGCAGAGGGGACATGTCTTGAGGCTGAGCGAGGTACTCCTCGATCATAGCCATGGTCTCAACAGGAGAGTCAGAACGGGAGACCTGGGAGGCACAGGGTTTCTTAGTAGGAGGAGACGTAGAAAGTGAGTGCGAGGAACTGAATAGGGAGAGACAGTGGAAGGTTTCGGGTGGGGGAGGAAGGGGAAGAACGTATAGGTCATCTGGTAAGAGTAGGCCGAGGAGGGGAGCGTTGAGGAAGGGGTGTGGGGATCGAGGAAGGGTTAGAGGTCAGAGTATCTGGGTTGAGGACGGCAAAGGGGTTACTTAAGCTCCGTCCACACTAGCGGGCAAAGCCCGTAGGGCAGTGCCCATCACGGTGAAAAGCCCGCGGGCACACTGAAACTGTCGTCCACACAGCAGAGCTGCCTGGCCCAGTCAGGGGGCGAGCAGCTGGCAGCCAGGCAGTGTAGCCGTTCTCTATTCGGGAAAGGGACTGTGTGCGGTACGACAACAATGCGAAGCAGAAAGGACCGTAAAAAGCTGGCACTGTGTACCATAATCTTTGCTATGTGCCTGAAAAAGAAAAAGGACAAAGTGGAGAAAAAAAAAGTGGCTCCACTTCTCCACTCCAAAGCTCCACATGTAACCTCGTATGTCTGGCAGCGACGCACTGCCGGGCGCGGCAGGCAGTGCCTGGTGAAATCGCCCCTACCATCACGGCATTTTACTCATTTGCCCGCGGGCACAAGCGGTGACCCCAAGGAATATAGAGGACAAGGAAGGTGTTTCCCTGTAGTAAAGTTTCGAAGCCGCGATTTTTCACGCCATCAAAACCGCGGGATAGTGGTAAAGACAGAGCATGGAAACATTAGAGACGTACAGAATCGATGGGTAACTCAAATGCTCATAATATCCCGACTTCCTCTATATATTTATATATATACTATCCAAAAAATGTATATTTCTTTGAAGGTTATAGGCTAAAACCCTTTCAAAGAAATATAAATATTTTGGGATAGTATCTTTGACAAGGAAATAAATATATAAAGCAAAATATGGTAGTAAAATTTTTATTCAAATTTCTAGTACTTTGAGGTTTACAAATCATGTAAAAACATGATGCAATACTTGATTATGTAATACAAAGCAGATAGTAAGATCATTACTCTTTTACATGCAGCTACATGACAACAGCAACACCTGCCTATTAGACATGCAATGCATTGCAGGAGATAACACAAGAAGTTAGTTGCATTATACAAGAGATCACAAAACATCGAACTAATATCATGCATTAATGGCAGCAGTAAAAGACACTGTGATGCATAGCACGAGAAAAACACATGAGTTTTTTTGCAAAACACTGCTGCACCACATGACAGAAAACACATCAAGATTTTTTATGTTAGAAACTTGAGCAATGGTGTGGCAACGTTATGCTATACATCATACATGTTGAGAACAAAAAGCAACAAAGAAAAAAGCTTTTAGCATACATTACAATGGGAAAAAACAGGCAACAAAAGGTATGTAAAACGACATATAAACCAATACAAATATCGCAGATTTATAAGCATTAGAGCTACTGCAAGGAAATTAAGTGGAAAAACCATTACTAAATAACATGCTGTAACAAAACGCACAAAACCTGTTTTTGTCCTGCCAGATCATGAGGGAAAAAAGAGGACAGATACCAAATGCCAAAGTATATGAGGTGAACATAAAAACAAACAAAAAATAAATAAATAAAATTAAAATAAATTAAATACAAAATTCAAATATATATTTACAAACAAGTATATAGGGTAAGCAGCATATGTAGCAGTTAGAATGCATTGCAACAAAGTGGAGGAAACATATATGCAGGGAGAAATAAAAAAAGCAACAGTGATACAGTACATGCAGTACCACAGTAGCACAAAGCAGAGGCAGTCTTGCAAGAACACATTATAAAGCAATGACAAAAATATAATAAAAATTTAGATGAAACTCTTTTTGACAGCAGGCAAAGAAACTCAACAGTTTACCTCGAGGGAAGGGGGAAAAATGAAGGATGGAAAACACTAAAAAAAAAACCTCGGTGGACGAGAGATTAACCAGAAAGTTAAATTGAAAATAGGGGGAAGACATACTGAGAAGGAGGATGAAATAGAATCTTTAATAGAAGGGTACTGGAGTAAAGTAATTAGAAAGGACATGGAAGTAGAGCGAATGGAAAACATTATGATCTACATTTGACAAGAGAGAAATGGAGGAAACCCAGTCCTAATGAGCTTGGAGAGGTAAAAAAAGGTACTGAAATTTTTGAAGAACGGCAAAGCTGCAGAGACAGATGGGTTTCATAGGGGAGTTTGTTAAATATAGAGGAGAAATGGTAAAAACAGGCAATTTTATAACATATTGACAGTGCTGGAGCAAGGCTGCGTGCCACAGGATGGAAAAAGAAGAGAGTGACCCTAATACACAAAGGAGGAGGAAAAGATAAGGAGGACATAGCCAATTATAGGCCCATAGCTGTCATGAACATACTAGCCAGGTTTTTGAAATGATTATAAATGAGAAATTGAAATTGTGGATAGGGGAAAACAAGATGTTAGGAGAGGAGCAAAGTGGGTTCAGGAAAGGCAGAGGTGGAATGGTAAATAATATTGGAGTTAGACAAGATCGGGTCATGTCCCCAACATTATTTAATCTGATTTAGAGGAACTCATCGTGAAATCAGGAAGTCCAGTAAAGGAGTAGCAATTGGAGGAGAGAAGTTAGGATGTCTGGCCTATGTGATGATGTAGTGCTGATGGCAGAAAGTAAGGATAAAAATGGAGGAGATTTTACACATAACAAAACAAGTACGGAAGGGAATGGGACCTGAAGTTTAGTGAAATGAAATGTAAAGTCATGGAGTTTAACAGTGAAGGTAGGAGTCAGTGGCTGCTTCAGAATAAGTCCTAGAAGTAGTAGATAAGTACATATGTATAACTAGGATGGAAGTATACAAGGAAGGGATAGGCGGTGAAAAGCAGGGGAAAGTTAATGAAGCAAGGCAAGGAGGATGATAGGCATGATTATAAATGGTGGTAACAGTCACTAATAATATTGAAGTAGGCAGGAGTTTATGGAAGGGGGTGGCTGTACCCTATTGTCTGTATGGGTCAGAAGTGACTCAGTACAGGGAAGGAGACATCATGCACTTGGTAAAAGGCTCAGAACACAGTAGGCAGATGGGGTCTAGGAGCTTGTAGGAGCACTGATGTAGAGGCCATAAGGGGAGACATGGGATGGAGCACCTTCAGGGAAAGGATAATTAAAGGAAAACTGGTGTTCCACAAGAAAATTTAGACTTACTGAAGATAGATGGGCAAAGAAAATATCACAGGAAAATAGATCAAGTACCACCTGGAAGAAGGAACTAGAGATGGAAAAAGGGGAGAAATGGAAAAGATGGAGATAAGAGATATCAAAAAGAAAATTGAGAATAATGGGCTAGTTAAATGGCAGGAGGGAATGGTCAGGAAATCAATGTTGCAGTGGTACAGGTGGAAACAGAAACCAGGGGGGTGACCTGGCATGTAGGAGACTGGGGAGTAAGTTACTCTACCCAAAGCAAGAACAGGCCCCCTTGGAAGTCAACGGAAGGAACAGGGGAAAATGGAGAACCAGAATTGTAGCTACAGGGTAGGAGCGAAAGAAACTGTAGAAAAATGTCATTGTGGGGAAAGCAAAAAAGTTAGGAGTCAGAGGGAAAAGCTTATAGCGTCAATAGTAAACAGTCCTAGGCAGAGAGGAGTGGGACGGGAGACAGAGCAGAAAGACGGGGCCCTGTGTACGGAGTTAGGGTGTATGGGGACAGAAAGAAACTGAAAATATTTGTAAACCTCACCAGTGTTCCTAACGCAGTGCTGGGAGATAAGAACACACAAGAGACAATGAATTAGGGGTGATAATCAAAGGATTGAAAGCTGATGAAAATGTCTTTCCCAGGTGAAATAAACAAGGGTGTTAACAAGTTTTGTTAACGAAGGAGATGAAGTGGAAGAGTACCTATGAAACGATACTAAGCGACAAAGGTCAAAAAGAAGAAGAATGATGAGTCCTTTAAAAAAATCAAGCACCTCCGGGGCCAGAAAATTTGCAGCCGTCGCTATCAGCTGGTGTGGTGCTCTAACAGCCTCCCTCCCCATTTGCTGTATTCGCATACGCAGCCCGTAGATGGTGTTTCGTAGGAGGCTTCTTATTGGTGTCCCTGAGAATATGGAAAGTGTTACACATTGTTTACATAAGCATAAAATTACTAACATAATTATGTACTATAAATGTATATGGATGATTTGCTGATATGTCTAGTAATTTAGAAGGAATGAGCTGTGGAGTGGTGATGGTGGTGAAGCACAGAACACTGAAATGGTAAATGATGGACACCTTGAAAAAATGGGTGAAAGTGAGATGACAAGGATATATATGTGTAGAATATAGTTGGGAGTGTGAGAGGATGACCCCCTGATAAAAGGGAGGATATAGTGTTGGGTAGATAGTGTGAGAAAGAGGGAAAAATGCAAGAGTGAGACGACTGGTAGATATATGAAACTAAATATCTTTACAAAAAATAATATGCAAAAAATATCCGTATGATTTTTTAGTCACTTAAAATCTAAAAGCATGCAAATTTTAGAGGAACCCCGCAAAATAAAATTCCTGAAATACTACGACTTTTTGGGGGATTTTGAGGCTTGGACATCCTGGTGACCTCACTCATGTTTGCTGTTTTCCCCCATCTGTTGAAAAAAGTTTGTTGTTAGTTAAATAGCAATAATTGCAAAAATTTTTTTCATTATGTTCTGCATAGAAAAGAGGTGAATTAGCAGTATGGAAGGAAATGTAAGATGGTGAATAGGAAGTGGGTAAAGAAGATGAGGAGGACATGTGAGATATGTATAGTGAGGAGAAAGGTTGTTGACAGTTTTTTGGGATAAGTAAGAAAATGACAGTATCAATAATAAACAAACATAGCAACTGGTATTATGCATATTTTAAGAAAGGAAATATCGATGAGTTTTTACCCTCTACAGCATGTATGTGAGGTGAGGTCACTGGTGCTGCTGGAGGAGGCACCATGGAAGGGGGGAAGAGGGGGCTCCTGCACACACCTGAAAAACCACTCATTGTTGATATCTTCTTGAGACTGTATACGGAAATTTGTCGATACAAGGTATAATTACATCTCAGACTATAATTCATAAGTGAGATAACATCATGCAAAATGTTAAAAATTATAACTCTCAATACCATCCCTTTGCTGTGGCTGTGACTTTATGTGGGGGGAGGCTGTGGCTGTGGCTTTTGTGGTGGGAGGCTGTGGCTGTGGCTTATGTGGTGGGAGGCTGTGGCTGTACTGGGGGTTTTGGCAGCACTCCAACATCAGTGTCAAAAAAAATCTGTCAAAATAAAATACAGTAATAATCCTGTACATAATTAGAACATTGATACTGTACTGCCAATGCTAAAGCCATATAATTAGAGAGAGAAAATAAAAACTTTGTCCAATACACTGATAAGGGCTGGAAGCCATTAATAAGAAAAATACACCCTTAATATAGATGGGTTGATGATAACAATAATGCATAGTCTGTACAAACACTGTGTGCCATATTTTCCCGGGAGTAATGGTAGAGCTGTCCTCCCCTGCTGCCACATCTAGCCCAATCTCCGCTGATGCTAATGGCGCTACAGAAAGATATGATCAAAATAAATTTTGAGAAGGTAACTACGTGCTTACAATACAAAATATAATTATATATATATATATAATATAATATATATATATATATATATATATATATATATATATATATATATATATATATATAATCCCCAACACCAAAGAAGGTTTGTCATGTACGAAACCAACTTTCAAACTGAGTGAGTGTACAAACGACTATGTTTCGTATAGGAAAAAAATTTTTGGAGTACGAACTATGGTGTACGAAAAACTTTTATACGAACTGATTTCACAACTGACCCACTCGACAATCTAACCTAACCTCCTAACCCAAAATGTAAAACCACCACCTAGCTGGGGGGCTCCGCTCCCCAAGCACCTATTGTAGGCCAAGAAAAAATAGTCGTGTCTCTGGAAAACGACCGCGAAACTCTCGTCCAGTATGCATTTTAAAATAGGCGGCCTGATTCAACTGGCGGCCCGAATCAACTGTATCCGTGTGCACGGTAAACGGGCTTATTAGTTTCTTTTTTTTTTCGCCAGCACGGTGGCAGGCTTGACTACCTTGAGCCCTTTAGAGTTAGGGCATGCCCAGTGATAGCTTAAGAGGCAAGGGAGGGAGCACTCATAAAAGGGTAGCTCTTTTTTTAAAGGGTATTTGGTCACTCTGGATTTTCTCTTATTGGACTCAAATATCCTTTTAAAAAGACACTTACATACCTTCTAGCATCTTTCGGGAAAACTGCAGCCTCACTCCAGGGTGTTTACGTCTCTTCTTGTCACACACACAGTAGCAATAGCGAGAGGCGGGGGGGGCATTTTTTGCGTCTTTGGTGTCAGTAGCCATGTGGGCCTTGTGGGTCTGTTTTTTTACATTCCCTGAAGAGGCGACGGTAGCGCCATCTAAGCGCCAGCAAGTGCATAGGGCAGGGATTTTCTGCTTACATAGGACTCCACCTTCCTTGTCCTCTATATTCCTTGGGTGAGCCCGTCAACAGGCAAACTGCTCGCTTTTGGCCCGCTAGTGTGGCTGGACCTTTATGGAGCGAAAGGGGGCAGCAGGAGTAGCAAATGAAGGACGAGGAGTGGGAGGAGGAGGAACAGGGAAAGAGAGAGGGTAGGAGGTTGTAGTAGGAGGATCCGGAAAAGTGGGATTGGAAATAAGCTGGGAGGCGGGGGTAGGCGAAAAGCCTAGGCGGCGAGCTTCCCACTAAGTGAAGCCCTTCTTAAATCTGATGGATGCCACTTCTGATTCGAAGTGGTAGACAGGGCAACCCCTGTAGAAGATGTGGGAACCACTACAGTTCGCACAAATGGGAGATGTTGCAGGACACATGGAACGAGCATGGCCAGGTTGAGCACAAAATGGGCAGCGGGCAGAGGATCGGCAGTGCTTGGCAGGGTGGCCAAAACGCCAGCAGGACTGGCACTGGCGTGGAGTAGGGCAGTAAGGTTTAACAGAGTAGTGGACCCCGGCAACATAAATGCTATCAGGGAGATCTTGCCTTTTGAAAGTGACTTTGGCAATGTTGTTAGGGGACTTACGGCAGCCCCGGGGTGGGATGGTGTAGCAGTAAACTGCAACGGCATCATAATCCTCTGTCAAAAGGTCGAGGAGGACATCCGCGCACTCAGACCATTCGGTGTCATCGACTGGGCAAGAACACAGGGGGGATGGAAGCTGTTCCAGTGCAGGTGTTAAGAGCAATGTCGGGTATGATGTCGAATGGGTTGCCATCGAGGTCTTTAAGGTTGAGCAGTGCATGAGCTTGGGCCTCGGTGTCAACAGTCACCAGGCGGGACCGGTCGGGGCGGGTACGGAATGCAACCTTGCCAACTTGCCGTTGGAGGCATGCCGTGAAACGTAGGGCGTTAGCAGAGTAAGGGGCGGTGCTAGGGACGATGAAGAAACGGTCCCACTTTGCAGGACCAAAAAGAGTGTCGAAAGAGGGGTGAGGGAGAGAAGTAGATGGGCGTGGGCGTGAGGAAGAGGAGACCATGCGGACTGTAGTTCTCCCGGCGGGAGAAGGGTTGTAGGGTGCAAGAGTAGCTACACAGGATGAGGAGGACAAAGAAGAATGGGGAGGAGGAAGGGTAGGGGAAGGATCTGGAGGGGTAGAGCAGGGAGGCAGGGAAGGAGAAGGTATGGAAGAGGTAGTAGGATTGTGGGCTGGAGTGTCGCCTGGTACTGAGGATGGATTCTTGATCTGGCTAGGGGGCTCAGGAGCACTAAGTGACTCAGAGGGTCGAGTTTGGGGTACGGGCAAATCAGTATTCCGGGCCGTAGTCAAAAGAGGAGCATGGGTCGGTAAACCAGGGGGATCAGTAGGGTCATTTGGTAGAGGGGCCGGCCCTGAAGCCCCTATAAAAGTTAAATTATCATCATTGGCCATGGTAAGTCTGGAGTAAAGAGGGAGAAATAAACAGTCATCCCCTCAAGACCCCCATGAAGGGAAAGAGCAAAGGTACAAAGGGTATACCGTGCCCGTGGCACCCTGAGGCCGTTCATGACTGACTCGAAGCCAGCTTCATATCCCATCAGCACGGCTCTCACACCTTAGGAGGAAAGGGGGATAGGAGGAGGCACAAGAGGAGAGATAGAGGGAAGGAGTGGAAAAAGGAGCAAGACAGGAAAGGCCAGGCAAAATTAGTCAGACCGAGGACAGGGGCCCGAAGCCAAGGGAGCGACCAGGTCGACCCCATGGCGTCAGGCCCCAATCCCCGGGCCCGAAGCCCCCCCACGATGACAGCGGGCCTGGGAACGGGGGGGGAGTTCTTGCATGAACATTTACTGCAAGAGCCATACATTTGACCTTTCTTGTCAAAGCCTTTCAGTTAATAGTTCAAGGTGTGCAAACTGAGGCATACTTCGACCCATCCATTATTATACAGGGAATGGCATTGACCATTCAACAACTGTGTGATTCGTCTATACCTTCTAAAAGAGTCTAGTATATCCATAACATCTGGAGAAATATAAACTGCCAATCATAATTCTAACCTGGAAATTTGAACATTGCAACCTTTATAATTTTTCTAGGTATGTAAGATGGCTGTTATATAGATGAGGAAGCCTAAGTAAATCTAGAATTAGTTTAATTAATATCCCATGAACAAAATACTTTAGCTGCCATTATCTATATAGGTAAAGATGGGAGCATACACTAAGCTGCACGTGGCATGCGGTGCTCATCTCCGTGGCATTAGCCCTTAGAGCCTGTGGTGGGTGAGAACCCGTTACCCCGGGACACAGGGCTAGTGTGACTCCGGGGTTACCACAGTTACCTACCTATTATCTATATAGCTACATATAATTTCTTCTCGGGTAAAAAAAAAAAATTGTTGACAAGTAAAAAGACACTTGCAGAGGGCTTATGAAAAGATGGATTAATTAATGTTTATATTAAAAATCTGCCTGGTCATTAGACCAATAAGGTCCAATAAGATAAATGAAACTATGGTGAACTTTCCAATATAATGGCAGAGCTGTTCCTCTTATGAAATAGTTTTCCTATACAATGTACAGTAGCTTTCTAGTGATCAGAAGCGCAGTTACATTGCACTTTAATGCAACTCGGCATGTAATACTACTGGCAACCCTTTTTGCATGCCACAACACACGCACAACTCCGTGGCTAATGAGATGCCACGAATGCTCGGTGTACTCAAGTCACTTTTCAACAAGTCACCAACAGTCACAAAATCCCCATCCAATCCAGTCATTTCATTCCATCCATAAGTGTCACAAGCACTTTCTTTCCCATTATAAGTTCATAAGCAAAATGCACACACAGTCTGAAGAGGAAATTACATTTATCCTACACATGATAATTTCTTGAGTTAGTGGTTGACTGATGCATCAAATCCCTGGCGTCACATATTCTATATCATGTATCAAATCAATCCTTTTTAAGTACATACGTATTTATCTATATTGCAAAGCTTCTCCTAACAACCTTTTTATTGTAGTAAAATACCTTGTCTTACTTTAGGCACCCACAAAAACAATAATATTTGATTAAACAAATTGCAATAAAGAAGTTATATTACTGATGACTAAATATTTTCACTGATACAACAAATGTCCGATCTTTGCCTACTCCCAGCACCGACACAGCAGACCTTACTAGCGAGTGCTGGCAATACACTCTCACTCTCTCACAGGGTCCTCTTAGCAGTGTTCCTAACTACATCTAACTGTGGGAAGGCATTACGTATTAATATCACTGGAAAGAAACTATCACAGGCATTTTATAGCTTAGCAAAACAGAAAGATTTATTCAAATAGTAATCTGAAAACTATAAAACAAACTGTAGAACACATTCACTAATATTCTTTACCATGCAGAGAACACACAAGCCTCTGAATTACAGCACAGCATACAAACAACCGTACAAGGTATGATAACTAGATATATAAGCTATTTAAGTTAAAATAAATGTGAACCTGACATTTGAGCTTCATAAACATGTTCGTTGTTTTCAGTGCACCACCTGCAACACTCGGGCCGGGCCGCCCATGGCCCAAGGCAAACTTGTGTACATTCCCTGAACTTTTCAATCTCAACCACCTTAAAGACAACTCACTTATGAAAAGTAAACAGAATCATTAAATCTTTACTTTGAAAATTTAATAAATAACAAATGAAAAGACATTAAATGCAATATCATTTCAGGATACCATTTGAAATTCCAATGACAAAAGATAATTAATTACCAACCCATCAGACCAGCCAAGCACTGGGGATTGGCGCCACACAGGTCAGTCTCCTTACTCTTTCATTTGCTATTTTACAGCAAGGTTTCCTAAACCTACCTCTCATATTTTCCTCATTCTTTCTCAGTTAAGATTACATTTGGCATTCAGCTCAGATAGATGACAGAGAACATGAAATAACTATAGATATGATGAATGGTAGGACATGCATGCTTCTTTTGACTAGTTTTAGCATAGTATAAGGTATCATAATGCAATATTATATGTAATAATGACTTCCTTCATGATCACAACTTTGAGTAGCATCTCTTGTCCTTAATACTCAGGGGATTCATCCTGCTGCTTCCAGTGAAAAGAAAAATGAATGAGTAAGTGTGGGTTACAAAGCCTATTTTTGGAGCAGAAAAGTTTTCTGAATATTTGCTCGTTCCACAATGTTTCGTCCCATACGTGAAAAAAATTACGACATTTAAAGTTTTCTATAGAACTAACAATATTCAAACGTTTCTAGTTGCTTCTTGAACATGAAAAATCTGAGAGCTGACCACAGCATGCCAACCACACTCAAGTGCACAGGCTAATTCTGAAACTTAAGGAGATAATCAAAGGTGTTACCTCTAACCAACCCTCCCTCAACAAACTGCTCTTTCTTGAACTACACTCTTCTGCACAGCCTGGAAGACACACAGACAGGCATAGCATACAAACATGAAAAATATGTTCCCTGTCCTTCATGCAAATAAGCAAGAGGACATTTCCACAAAGATACAACTTGCTATTTACACGTCAATAATAAATACACATCTCAATGTACATATATTCACAAGTCTATATAAATAGATTCTAAATCTTTCTACAAAGTAATATTACAAGTCATCCACTTGGATTCCCTATTGCCCCACATATAGACCAGCTACACACCAAGGCAACAATGATCTCGGAAAGACACAAAACAATTCTTTCCCTTCTAACCTATTTGGCTTGCACAACACCACTCCTCAATCAGCCTTGATGGTAGGGTAAAGGCTTCTGCCCTGAGGTACTGCCTGGCCTCATCAGTCCGTGATCTGAGCACGCCTAAACAGTGTTCATACCCACACAACTGAGCCCTCACTAGTACCTAAACTTTTGGTTATACACTGTACATCACTTATGGTATCACCCTATGGTACCTATTTCTAGAGCAGACTAGCTTGATCTACCTCCAAATCACTCCCGGACTTATACACCAGACACACTCTAATGCAGGTTGTGCCACTACAACATATTTCAACTGAATTAAGTACGTAGATGGAACATTCAATTAATACTAATATATCAAAATAAATAGTTTAGATTTTATCAGTTACTATGATTTACTTGAAAAATACATATGTATTTATTATTGTCTGCAACAAATTCAGCAGAATTCGAATATACAGAAGTTTGGCTGTAAAAGAAGCGCAATGTGAGGTGGTTTGCTACAGCAGAGGGAAGAGTACTTTCAATTTAAGAAAACATGTTGATAATTCACATAGCACACCTTTTCTTCTGTATATTAGAGCATTCCATTGTTCCCATGACAAACAGTTCAACATTAGTAAGCTCAGTGAATACAACAATCTGTCTTACTAACTATCCCTTTATCAAGTTTCCTCTTAATAAAAATAAAAGAAAATCTTGAAAATCACTATAGTAATACTGAGTTCTTTGATCAAATACTGCTCTAGAAAATGGAATGTTTATCACAAATAATAGCAGAAAACACACACACATACACACGCACGCACACATACACACACACACACACGCGCGCACACACACACACACACACACACACACACACACACACACAAGCAAGAGGCACAAGAACATAGCATAAGAAGAACATAAGAAAATAAGGAGGCTACAAGAGGCCGTGAGACCTACACGTGGTAGTTCCTGTTACTTAACACTAACTACATTCACATTTCATCCCCATCGATAAATTTATCCAGCCTCCTTTTAAAGCTCCCTATTGACTCTGCACTGGCCACCTGACGACTGAGTCCATTCCAATCATTTACCACCCTATTTGTGAACCGGTTTTTCCCTATTTCCTTTTAAAATCTACGGTTTTCCAGCTTGAATCCGTTAATTCTTGTTCAACCCTCATTACTAGCCGTAAGAACTTTTCCTAAATTTCCTTTATTGTATCCCTTTAACCACTTAAAAACTTTTATCAGATTGCCCCTTACTCTACCCCTCTCGAGTGAGTGTAAATTTAATATCTTCAATCTCTTCTCATAACTAAAGTTACGCATCTCCTGTATCATTTTGGTCATCCTTCTGGATGAGGCAGAGGAGGCAAGAAGAGGCAGAGGTCGTCCACTTTTGATATCTCCGAAAGCACTGATGTTGCTCGCCCCATTGATGAAAAACAGACAGCGAAGAACTCGAGCCACCTGAGCTCGTTGATTGGTAAGGTCACAGTGCGCGCGGGGTGAAGGAACAGGCCGGCAACCAAGATCCCCCAGGACCCCCTCACTACCCAGCCGACCTCCCCCTGGCAGCCCAACCCCTCCCTCACTGCCTTGCCCAAGCGACAGAGGCGAAGTGTCACGGTTACTACCCCGGCCCCGGCACCCCCCCTCAGGCCCTCCATGCAGCAGCGGCGCTCACGAGGCACTCCAGTGGCACTCGGCAAGCCCAGTGCCACCATCACCGCCACCACCAAGCCAGTGTTTACCATCGGGCGCGGGGACGAGAAAATGGCTGTAGAAAACACTCAACCGGATAAGCAAGGCATTCAGGCCAAGGGGGCATCCGGCATCCCGCGCTTCATGTCCTACGCAATCTGCCTTAAGATGCCAGACTTTGCCGCCATCCACAGCAAGGCCTTCCAGCACATGGAGGGACTGTGACGACTATGTGGACCGACGCAGGGCTCGATAGGACACCCTCGGCAACACGACCAAAAAGAAACAGGACAAGAGTGAGGAAGTGTTTCAGCCCAGTGTGATCAGTGGGAGGAATATCAACTTTAATTTTACTGATGAGTCACCATCAGAGCCCGAGGTTGCCACAGAGACAAGTCAAGCCTCAAACAAGCTTGACCACAAAAATGCCAGGACCCCAAGCTGCCCCGAGACCCAAGACACAGTGCCAAGAATGCCGTCACCCAGGAGTCTGAAGAGAGGCACTAACACGCCTAGAGGTGCCAGGCTGTCCAAGAGAGTTAGCCGCAGTGCCACCAAGCCAGGTACCAACACCACCCTCAGTGCCACAACCAAGAGAGAAGGTGCCAGGAAATCCCCAAGGCTGGCCAGTAAACCCTCCCCGAAAAAAAACCAAGGGAGAAGGTATCAAGAAATCCCTCAAACTGGCCCGTAAAACTTCCTCAAAAATCTCCAAAAAAACGTCCCCAAAACCACCGGTGGAATCTTCAAGAACAGGTCAGCAAGGGAAAAGGTCACCAAAACTAGCTCCGAGGTCATCCCTAAAGCCCGGCACTGATGCTACGACAGGTCAAAAGGTCAAGACATCGCCAGCACCCATGTCCGTTAAGAAGGTTTCCTCGGTGACCTTCGCAACGTTTGGTTCTCACATGAAGGAAAATTGCAAATCAGGGGGACTGTCAGTGTGCAGCCCCAAGCCCAGCAAACTGCCGCTGCCGTGTGGAGTGGCCAGCCCTGCCTCGGTGCGCAAGAGGATGCAGGAGTACTCGCAGAGCCTGGCCTCCCGGGGGACCTCCTACGTGCCTTACAGGGGCGCCGTCAAGCCCCTGAAGAGCCGGGAGGCACTCAAGACACTGGCCAAACGCAAGCACAAGGTCAAATCCAGCAAAGAGATTCGGGAAGGCCAGAAGAGGATCCTCAAAGGAGTTCGATTCAACAAGAGATTTGAACTCCAGATGGCTAACCGAGGCATCAATATCTAGTGTGCGTGTGTGTCGCAGAGTAAGGGGCGATCTGATAGAAGTTTTTAAGTGGATAAAGGGATTTAATAAAGGAGAGGTAGGAGGTAGTTCTTAGAGGTAGTTCTTACGGCTTTTAACCAGGGTAGAACAAGAAGTAACGGATTCAAGCTGGAAAAGCGTAGATTTAGAAAGGAAATAGGGAAAAACTGGTTCACAAATAGGGTGGTGAATGAATGGAATGGTCTCAGTAGACAGGTACAGGAGAACCTCGTTTATCCGGCACCCTCGGGGGGGAGCGCATGCCGGATAACTCATTTTGCCGTTGTTTTGAGAGTTACTTTTATGGAATCGCCCAAAATCCCAATAAATACTGTGGTTTCTGGAGGTTGTTGTTGTTGTTGTTTTAGGGCTGCGAGGATCCCTTGGGGAACACTATGAGCCCTGGTGATGTCCTATGATGCTATCACAGGTGCGGTAGTTGACCTGTCTTCCTCAGGAAGGCACAGGTGAGGCGGATGACGGCGTGTTGCCGAGAGAGGGGAACGCCAGCCGCCGCCAGCAGGGTGGGCAGGTCAAAGGTAGTGACGTTCAGGGCGAGGAGTTGAGACTGTAGCACTACACGGTGTGAGTGGAAGTGCGGACACTGCAGCAGAAAGTGTTCAATAGTCTCCGGAAAATTCATGCACCAAGGGCAGTGGGGGTCAGGGGACAGACGGAGGCGATGCAGGTGAGCTGTGAGTGTCGTGTGCCCCAGGCGGAGGCGGGTGAGAGTGACATCCAGGACGCGGGACTTTTTCCGTATCCACGGCTGGGGGGAAGAGTCACTGCGGTATTGGCCCATGGAGGTGATGCGGAGGGCATCGCCGAGTGTGTTATTCCAGGTGGAGCGGCAGACCCGGGGGATCAGGCGTTTGGCCGCGGAGAGCGGCAGAGGGAAGGGTGTCGTGTTTACATCTGTTAAGGCCATCCTGGCAGCAGAATCAGCCACCTCGTTGCCTGGGATACCAGCGTCGGAGGGAACGCACTGGAAGGCGATCTCCCACCCCTCGTTGGTAAGGTGAAGGGCCCTCTGGATGGTGTGGACGAGGGACGTAGAGGATCGTGGATGACGGGAGAGGAGGAGGTAGAGTGATGAGAGAGAGTCTGTGTAGACCACAGCCTTGCCCAACAAAATTTCTGCCGATTTTCTCAGTTTTTGAAATAATTATACTTAATTAATGACTGGGTCCATTAGTGCCGTTGTTTTGAGGCTGCCGGTTTTAAATGCCGGTTAAATGAGGTTCTCGTGTAGTTAGTGCGGAGTCATTAGGGAGCTTTAAAGAGGGGCTGGATAGGTTCATGGATGGGGATGAAAGGTGGATGTAGGTAGTGTTAGGTGACAGGAACTACCACGTGTAGGCCTCGCGGCCTCTTGTAGCTTCCTTATTTTCTTATGTTATGTTCTAAGCACACACACACTAAACATACACATTTACCCATATAGGAAAAAAATATCTTTATACAATCAGGTTATATGATGCCAAGTTAAGTCGCCAGCTCCTCTGTGGGATATTTACACATTTTCTTTTGAAGGCCTTGAAGTAAATGACGAGATTTTTCATAAACTTGGCAATGCTGCAGTGTCAAGAAGATAATTCCATTTAGAGACTGCAGGAGTTGACACTATATTTAAAAGGGATGAGTTGTAAGCAGTGACAGGTTGATTTGCTTGCCTGGCTCCTGGTGGTTGCCCCGGGTAGTGTTGGGGCAGTAGGACTTGTCTCAGAGAATACTGGCAATACCATTCCTCTGGTACTTGTTCCTGAGTCTAGTGAGGGTGGAGGAGGACTCGCTGCTCAATGTGGAGTGGGTGTAGGTGAGTGGGCGGCTGGCCAAGCGGCGTTTGAGAGTGGTGATGGGTCGAGTCTCGTCCTCCCTCCACCGCCGCCAGTTGTGGTGTTCTATGGGGTCTTGGGGCCCCCAGTCTCCCCACTCCCGCGATGACTGCAGTGCTGATGCTACTTTCTGTTCAGGTAAGTAAGTTACTGTTAGTCTTGTTTGATAATGTAAACTACGTATTAGAAAACATTAACTAGAAGAATCTTCCCAAGGATTAAGTTTAAAGTTTGAAGAATTACATTCTCATTGTGTATGACAATACATAATTTCCACTCATACTTCAGTACATGCTAGGAGACTCCTTTGAGGATCTGAGTGAGCAGTAATACTTACATCAACCACACCATATGCCAGCTGAGACTTTACCACATAGATGGCAGTGATGGGGATGGGCAGCACGGCCAGCAGTCTCAGACCCCAAACCACTGCTACTCTCCACGCTGGACCCTCGACCACCGCCACAGCTCCACCTTCCATCACACTCAGCCACACTACCACACCCTACCAAAGGTTAAGAGCGTGGATAATGATTAGAAAACAATATTCTACCATAAGGTATGAATTCCATATGACTAAGCAAAATATTCAACCCATTCTTTGTCCACCAGCACTTTAAAACATATGTCAGTCTAGTAGGTACCACCGTACCAGGAGGGTGAATGGCAGCACGATGCCCCACACGGGTGCCCACAGCCAGCACACGGCAGACTCCAGCATGAAGGTGAAGTCTTTCCTCAGCTTATGGATCCCTGTGGGGGTCAAAGTTACTAATGTACACATCATAGGTGATATTTCCCCAACAATTCTTACAATTTAATAAATAAATGTTAATAATGCAAATTAATATGAAAGCTTTATACACATGAAACACTAATCTGAAAGGCATGCTGGAATATTGAAAAGTTGCAAAGTAAAATCATAAAAAAACACTGTATTGTCCTATAAACAAGTAACTAAAATTTTGATGTTAGGAGAAAACCAGCATTGAAAAAAATGAATGATTAACAGTATAGCTTTAAGTTGTGTTGAGTCAGCCATTGGTGGCAGGTCAAGCCTGAAGGCAACTCACCGTATATGACAGTGACAGCCAGGGTGAGGGTGAAGGGTGGCCACAGCACCATTAGGAACAGCACATCTCTATCCATCAGGTCAATCACTGCCGCGCCGCCCTGCACACAAACAAAAACACTACAATGAGTCTCACTAGATTTGTGCTGGATCACCAGGAGTAAAAGCAAGGCAGTGATGTTCCACTACAATATTCTGCACAGTGCATATCACAATTTAAACTTCAAATTAAAAAAATAAGTTAAAGTGAGTAGATAAAGGTAGTAGTAAAATAAGTAAAGATGAGAGAATCCTTGATAACATAGATCAAGGAAAAGTGTGTTGAGGTACTGACTGCTGTGGTGGTGAGTACAGCTGCTGCCACCAAGAGAGGGGCCACCACCACGGCCCCCACCAGCCGAGGCATACATTCCCAGGTGTCTCTCAGGGAGGTGACCAAGGTGTGCACACAGGCTGCAACGGTGGTCAAGCCGCTGCACCACATACCTGTACATACCAATTGTCTTCATAAAATTACCTGATTTACTTCTTTTTTTTCCTTTATTTTTTACATCACAAAGGACTGGCCAAGGGCACAAAAAAAATGGGTAACACAAAGCCCGCTTAGTTGCCAGTCCCTATAAATAAGACAGTAAGAGAATATAAAAAAGAGGGGTGAGCCAATTTAGTTCGGGAGGTGTCTTGTTACTCTTCTTTTGAAAAGATTTAAGTCAGGAAAGTGGAAATATAGAAACAGGAAGAGAGTTCCAGAGTTTACCAGTGAAAGGGATGAAAGAGTAAAGATACTGATAAACTCTTGCATCAGGAAGATGGACAGAATAGGGATGAGAATGAGTAGAAAGTCTTGTGCAGCGAGGCCGCGGGAGGGGGGGAGGCATGCAGTTAGCAAGTTCAGAAGAGCAGTGAGCATGAAAATAACGATAGAAGAGAGCAAGAGAAGCAACATTGCGTCGGTGATTTAAAGATTGAAGACAGTCAGTCAGAGAACGAGACGAAAAGTTGATGAGACGAAAAGCTTTTGACTCAACCCTGTTTAGGAGAGCTGTATGAGTGGATCCTCCCCAAACATGTGAGACATACTCCATACATGGGCGGATAAGGCCCCTGTAGGAAGCAAGCAATTGGGAGGGAGAAAAAAAAGTACGCAGATGCCACAGGACACCTAACTTCTTAGAAGCTGTTTTAGCAAGAGATGAGATGTGATATTTCCAGTTCAGATTTTTAGTAAAGGATAGTCCTAGAATGTTCATTGTAGAAGAAGGAGACAGTCTGAGTGTCATTGAAGAAGAGGGGATAGTTATCTGGTAGGTTTTGTCGAGTAGATAGGTGAAGAAATTGGGTTTTTCAGGCATTGAACAAAACAAGGTTTGCTTTGCCCCAATCAGAAATTATAGAAAGATCAGAAGTTAGGCGCTCGGTGGCATCTCTCCGTGAATCACTTAGTTCCTGTTGAGTTGGACGTCTAATAAACGACATTGAAAAATGCAGGATAGAATCATCAGCGTAGGAGTGGATAGGGCTTTGAGTTAGACTTGGAAGATCATTAATGAATAATAGAAAGAGAATGGGTGATAGGACAGAACCCTGAGGGAACACCACTATTGATAGATTTAGGAGAAGAACAATGTCCGTCTACAGTAGCTGCAATAGAACGGTTTGAAAGGAAACTTAAGATGAAGGTACAGAGAGAAAGATAAAAACCGAATGAGGGTAGTTTGGAAATTAAAGATTTATGCCAGACTCTATCAAAAGCTTTTGATATGTCAAGGGCAATAGCAAAAGTTTCACCGAAACCCCTAAAGGAGGATGACCAAGATTCAGTTAGGAAAGCTAGAAGATCGCCAATAGATCGCCCTTTACAAAACCCTTTATTGCGACAGATAGAAGATTGTAGCAAAATGAGCTTAAGAATTTCTTAATAAGTATAGATTCAAAAATTTTAGAAAAGCAGGAATCAAGCTATAGGAGGTGTTTGAAGGATTAGAACGGGCCCCCCTTTTAGGAAAGGTGGATGGGGAGCAAACTTCCCGCAAGAAAAGGGAAAAGGTGGAAGTAGATAGAAAAGACGGAAAGTTGACCCGGGAGGGGGAAAACACGAAGCACAGTTTTTTTAGAACAATAGGGGGGACTCGCAGGACCCTAAGCCTTCCAAGGATTAGGCCCGAAAGGGGAAGAAAAAATCATTTTGAAGGATCTTTAAAGGACAGGGGATATATAGCAGGGGTGGAGGGAAGGAAAGGAAAAAAGCCCTTTAAACCCGAGGGGGTTTTTAGCAAAGGTTGAGCGAAAAGTTCAGCTTTTGAAAAGATGAGACAGTGGGGAGCCACTGGGTGAAACATAGGAGGGAAAGTAAAAAGAAAAATTTTTAGAGTTATTTGCTAGAGTAGAAGTCACGAGAGGAATTGATTCAGAAAGTTTTGACTTTTTTGAATGAAAAAGTTTTTTGGGAAGTTTAGTAAAGATTTTGCATGATTAGGGCAAAAAAATAAAGGGCATGAGTTTCAGGGGATGGATGCTTACGTACCCTTTTTGGGGCACCTCTCTATCTCGGACAGCATGAGAACAAGCAGCAACCAAGGTTGACGGGCTTTAGGATTAGAGAAAGTGTGTGGAATGTATGCCTCCATGCCAGAGACTATGACCTCAGTTATGCGCTCTGCACAAAGAGATGGGTCTCTGACATGGAAGCAGTAATCATTCCATGGAAAATCAGAGTAGTACTGCCTTAGGTCTTCCCACTTAGCTGAGTTGAAATGCCAGAAGCACCTCCACTTAGGTGGGTCCCGAGGCGGCACTGGAGCGATAGGACAGGTTACAGAAATAAGATTGTGATCAGAAGAACCCAACGGAGAGAATAGTTTCACAGAGTAAGCAGAAAGGGTTAGTAGTTAGGAAAAGATCAAGAATGTTGGGCGTGTCTCCAAGGCGGTCAGGAATACGGGTAGGGTGCTGCACCAGCTGCTCTAGGTCTTGGAGGATAGAAAAGTTGTAGGCTTGTTCACCAGGTTGGTCAGTGAAAGAAAATGATAGCCAAAGCTGGTGGTGAACATTGAAGTCCCCAAGAATGGAAATTTCTGCTAATGGAAAATGAGATGAGATGTGCTCCACTTTTGATGTTAAATAGTCGAAGAATTTTACATAGTCAGAGGAGTTAGGTGAGAGATATACAGCACAGATAAATTTAGTAAGAGAGTGACATTGAAGTCGAAGCCAGATGGTAGAAAATTTGGAAGATTCAAGGCCGTGGGCACGAGAGCAAGTGATGTCATTGCGCACATATACGCAACAGCCAGCTTTGGATTGAAAATGAGAATAGAGAAAGTAAGAGGAGACAGAAAAAGGTCGGCTGTCAGTGTTCACAGACAACTGAGTTTCGGTGAGGAAAAGAAGATGAGGTTTAGAGGAGAGATGATGTTCAACAGAGAAAGTTAGATCTAAGGCTGCGAATGTTGCAGAAGTTTAAGGAGAGAAGGCTAGAATCAAGGCTAGGTATCAAGACACCTCGAGTCGTCACCATTGAATCGGTCCGACCTGGGGATATTTATGGTCCCCTCCCCAGTAAGGGACTCCGAGGCAGGGTGTGTGAACGCCATTTTGAAATTTTGAGTGAAGATAGTGTAGGGATGTAAGTGCATGTAGTGTAATATGAGTAGTAAGAGGAATTGTCTTTAGAGTGCAGGCTGCAGCTACTCTCTTGTGTATCTGAGACACTAAGGGATATGGAAAGAGAGGACACGGGAGATTTCAGTGATAAATCTGCAGCACCCCCACAACTCCCGTAAGTACCTCCCCGGGAGTATTTCACCATGGCGGCAGGTGTCTGACTGCCTACTCCCTCCTACTTGTATGTTCCGACTTCAATCTTACACTTAATACAACAAAATAAATATGGAGATCCCTCTTCCACAAACAAGAACCTAATCAGACACCTTACCGCAGAAGAAAGATGTTTGATAGATCT
>JACEEZ010008414.1:880236-890236 GCA_016584305.1 Chionoecetes opilio | reverse complement strand
CACGACCCCGCCCCGGCACAACACCTGACGCTGGTATTATTGTCAGTAACTGTGCAGGTGGCACGAGGTGTGACTCAGCGCTCCTGTCTTACCGTGCCAATGCATCTTGAATTTCAGGTGGAACTGAAGAAGTTTATTTTTACAGTAACACGACCCTTTGCCCTCTCGATGCACACAGGCCCCGTCTAGGGAGACCCACCTCTAGCGATGGGGATGAGGCGCCACAGTGCGATGGCGGCCGAGCTGCTGAACTGTGCCAGGCTGGCTTCCAAGAGGGCGAGGGGCGCCGCCACCACCACCACCGCCCCGCACCACGCCGCCAGGAAGCTCCCTGTCGCAACACAAAAATTAATAAGACAACAATAACATTTTTTTAAGTTCAGCATTTTATATCACTTATGCAATCCCTGAGTGTTCGGATTCCACCCAGGAGATGGTGTGGCCAGAAGCAACTCCTCACCCTCCCGCTGCTGCCTCACCTGCACCAAACTCGTAGAGGAGGCCCGGAAGGCGCAGCCAGACGGCGGCGCCAAGCAGGAGAGCCACGCCGCACAGGCTCGTCACGCCGCCGCTCCACGCCTCCCCGCTGTCCTCGCCCACCACCGCGTCGCCAGCCTCGCCGCTCAGGTACTGTTGGGCGGCGCGGTCAGAATGATATCCTTCCTTGGGGTGTCTTGGTGACACACACACACACACACACACACACACACACACACACACACACACACACACACACACACACACACACCACACACACACTCTGTAATAATGAGCTCCAACCTCGCACTGAGAGGGTGAAAACGCGATCGCGAGCCAGCTCGCGTGGACAAGACCATGGGTGAATAACACACTGGCTCGCGTGGACAAGACCATGAGTGAATAACACACACACACACACACACACACACACACACACACACACACACACACACACACACACACACACACACACACACACACACACACCCACACACACACACATACACACATACACACACACACACACACACACATTAACGAGGTACAATTCCAAGCACACATCCATAAAGAGAGTTGTAAAAAGCCACTTGTTTCACAAACTTTCATCTGCTGGCACATCATTACCTCACACACACACACACACACCTGTACCCCTCCCCGGCGTGGCATGGCATCACCCTCACCATCATCACGACCCTGTCAACCACCACCACCACCACCACCGTTGTTTCGTACTCTTCGGACCCAAACGGAGGCCTCCAAACACACGACGATGACCTTGCATCGCCACTTCCTATAATCTAGTCATTTCGACAACCATCCATCCCTTCATCCATCCAAACACTGCACACACACTTTCTCCATAAGCGGGTACTGTGCCTGCTTTTTCTTCTTTAACAGCCGTTGGGCAAGCCACGTAAGATAAGTGTGAGGCTGTACATGCAAGCGCACCCATTGTTGCACGCACCAGCACATGCCCGCACGCACACGATGCCAACTCAACACAGGTGCTGCTGTTATGTAACCCTGTTGCGTCGAGGCGCCGGGCAGCATTAATACTCACATCCTTGACTGCTTCTGCTTTCCAGTCATGCTTGCACTGTCATGACACTCACCTCTCTCTCTCTCTCTCTCTCTCTCTCTCTCTCTCTCTCTCTCTCTCTCTCTCTCTCGACATACATGAAGCGAAATACTTTAATGTCAAGCATCATTAGCGTTTAGGTTACTGGGTTTTTTTATTCTAGTGACTTAGCAGCTCAGCCACAATTCAATACAATGCGTATGTTAGTATGATCCAATGATACCCATGAAACAGTAAGACTACTTGGCAAGATAGAGATAGGGAGTAAAGGTGTGTGGTGTGTGATGGAGCAGGACATGAACAGCCAGAGTAAGACAAGAGGAAGAAGCACGAGCAGAAGGTCTTGCAGCTACTTGGAGGCGCCTGTGCTGGGATGCGCAGAGAAAGGAAGGGCCACGAGAGGAAGGCAGAAAAGGTGTACTTACAAGTATGACAGACACTGCTCGGGACAGCTGAGTGAGGGAGTCAGGTTAAGAAACAAGGCGTCAGAACACGTCCACATTCACCCAATTATACCAAACACTAAACACATCTTCGTTCATGCAATTAAATGGTCGAACAAGTTTCACATGTATAAATTCAATGACAGGAGCTGGCTGGCATAAAAAAGATAATAACTGGACTACGAGGAGCATGCGGCGCCATGTATGGAAGACTAATGAAAAATAATATAGGTACAAAAAAGGCAAAGGGGGAGAAAAACCAGTCTCGGGTTAGAGTAGATAAGAGCCAACCAGCTCCTACGTCACTACACAAAATACTGTTAAGAGTTACAAGAGAGAGGAGGAGCGGAGACACCTCCCCGTGCTCCCGAGGCGTAATCCAGGTATTGTGCTGCCCTTCATGTATACGGTCATTCAGCAAAACTAACTGCCTCAAACATCATAAGCCTAAATTTACATCACTGGAAGCTGGATAAACACCCTTCTTCTTCTTCAACTTCTTAAATCTACGGGTGTTGGGGCGAGACCGTCCAGAATGACCGAGCTCCATTAATTAAATGGCCAGTGATAATGGTACGTACTATGGGTAAAACAAGTATCGGTGCACTATATGCGTGAAACATTCTGACACTACGGAACGAAGAAAACGAAAACCCTCCCATATCATCAGCATTTGACCGAATGTTTACAGTATTCATCGAACCCCTCTGCACCGATACTTGTTTTACCTATAGTACCTCCATGGGAAATACTATATCGTGTCAGTGGAAGGGTGGCAGAAAAAACAGCCTATATAGCGAGACTGGAAGAAATATGGATAGTCTAGTCACTCTAGTGATATATAATGCATCATAAATCACAGATACCTGCATTCCACTTCAAAGATTCAACAGTTTTCTTTTTGTCATCAGCAGTTCACCATTCGGCACTACGTATAGGCGACAAAACGAGCCTTGAGTGTGAAAAGAATCTCCTGCAGGAAGACAACCGATGCAAAGTCCACGCTTGGGAAGGGTTGGGAAGCAGAAATCTTGCACAGCCATCAACACGAGGCACTGCTCTGCTAGCACTCCCAGCCAACACACAATAACTGCAGTATTGTAAGAATGTAAACATCTACGTCCATTTTTTCAAAATAAAACTCTTGTGCCACGTATATCTTGTTAAGTTACATGAAAGCTGGATGTCAAAATTTTGAATACAAGAAGTCGAAATTTTGAATACCAGAAGTCGAAATTTTGAATACTAGAAGTCGAAATTTTGAATACTAGAAGTCGAAATTTTGAATAGCAGAAGTTGAAATTTTGAATACCAGAAGTTGAAATTTTGACTACCAGACGTTGAAATTTTGAATAGCAGAAGTTGAAATTTTGAATAGCAGAAGTTGAAATTTTGAATAGCAGAAGTTGAAATTTTGAATAGCAGAAGTTGAAATTTTGAATAGCAGAAGTTGAAATTTTGAATAGCAGAAGTTGAAATTTTGAATAGCAGAAGTTGAAATTTTGAATAGCAGAAGTTGAAATTTTGAATACTAGAAGTCATCACGAAAAAAAATAGTTAGGGAAGTGCTGTAAATATATTCACGCGTATTTACTAGTAGGGAGGCGGTTAGCTAAGTTTTTTTTTATCTATCTATCAGACGTTCAGGGTAAACATCACGATCCATGAAGCACACTTAGCATCCTGGAGAACAACGGGAAGGTTCTCTCTGTTCTCTCTCTCTACAACTAAACTCTCAATGGTGTAACTAGTATAACATCACCATAGAAATCGAAGGATAAGAGGTATTAAACAACACTACGGAACATATACATCGAAAAGAGATATGAGAGAGACAAACAAGAATATGTGAGTCACGAGACCTACCAACATTCCTCCTGTTATTAAAAAAAGGTGTGCACTGTTATGTTGGCTTTTGTTCAACAGGTAAGACAGAGGAGCAAACAGTGAGTGAGTGAGTGAGTATGAAATGTCCAGATATGGGAAAGAACAGACAAACAGTAGGGAGGAAGGAAGGGATGGAGGCAAGGAAAGAGAGAGAGAAGAACGTGCGAAATCTATACATAAAGAAAAAATATATATAATAATCAAGAAGGGAACACTGATTGGAAAGAAAACACCAAAACAGAGAGAGAGAGAGAGAGAGAGAGAGAGAGAGAGACAGAGAGAGACAGAGACAGAGACAGAGAGAGAGAGAGAGAGAGAGAGAGAGAGAGAGAGAGAGAGAGAGAGAGAGAGAGAGAGAGAGAGAGAGAGCGAGAGCGAGAGCGAGAGCGAGAGCGAGAGCGAGAGCGAGAGCGAGAGCGAGAGCGAGAGCGAGAGCGAGAGAGAGAAGGGCGGTGTAATATAAGTGAGAGGAATGAGGCGCTTAGTTCAGAAAGTCGATAAGCGCCGCAAATAAAAAAAACTAAGAAAATGGCTTCAAACTGTTTCAATGTTCAAAATGTCAGATCTTTTGAACCATCCAAATAATTAATGAATTCATCATTTTGTATGCTTGGTTCAATAGATATGACATTTTGAACATTGAAACATTTTGAAGCCATTTTCTTAGTTTTTTTTATTGATGGTGCTTATCGACTTTCTGAAATAAGCGCCTCGTATAGTGTTATATAGTTATAGTGAGAGGCACAGGGAGGATGAGCGTTAAGAAGTTTGAGCATATACAGAACCAACTCAACAGGTGCTGGAAAAGTGAAAGGGAACAAAGGTGAAGATGATGCCACAGTGAGGAAGAAGGGCGAGGGTCTAAACACTATACCCGCCCTAAGGCACCCCTAAATAGCCCTATGTGTATCTCCTCAACACTCTTTGGGAGAAGTCTTAAGAGGAGAGGACACGCCCTTCACCTCCTCCCCTTCCTGCTTCCCGCGGGTCGATAACATCACCGTTGCTGTCCCTTCCCTTACCTTCCTCAATGTGTTCTCTCTCTCTCTCTCCTCTCTCTCTCTCTCTCTCTCTCTCTCTCTCTCTCTCTCTCTCTCTCTCTCTCTCTCTCTCTCTCTCTCTCTCCGTTATCATTCCCATTCATTAATCATGCCTTCCCCATTGCCTCATATCCTCCTATATATGCCTTTCTTCTTTTCCTTCCCCACTACTCATTCATCACTCCCCCCACCCATCACTCGCACATGACTGCCGCCCCTCCCCGCCCTTGGTGCAGGGGTGACGGTGCAACAGGTGACACAGGAAGTTGCAGTGGACGTGAGGAGAGTGAGCACAGCACATAGGCGAGGCAGAAGGGGTAAAGGGGACAGGGGGGGCGGGGTTGGTTGTGTTTGTACTCACGGTGCGGGCTGGGGAGTGGACCAGCGTGAGGGTGGAGCGGTGGCAGTCGTCAGAGGAGGCGGCGTCCTCCAGAACCGAGCCAGCGCTGCCGCTCTCGCCGCCCCACCACCCTACTAGCGGCCGCACCTGCTTGTGGAGGGCAGGAGGGGGAGGGAGGGAGGGAAGGAGGTGACTCGAGCGCCGTTCGATACAATCTGGTGTTTTGTGTCTCAAGAGCGTCACGCGAGGCTCTGGGGCACCACCTGGGGACCCGCCAGGCTCGGTGCACCACTACTACTATACCTGTCCTGCAGGCCTAACGCCCCCTAGGACTCCCAGCCCCTTACCTGCATGTCAGGGTCCACCTTGGTGCCGGGCTGGAGGGAGGCCGCCGAGGAGGGCCGCGTGGCGTCCCCTTGGCCCGCCGCCTCAGGGTGCACGCCGCCGTTGGCCACGCCGTTGCTCGAGGTGTAGGCAACCTAAGGGAGAAAAGCAGGAGCTGTTATCATGAGGTGGGGGGCGGGGCAACAGCTCCTGTGATATCTGTCATGGTGCTGCTGCAGATACACTGATTGCGTGCTGGGTGCCGTCCTCAGCCTTCCCCACCCCCAGCAATCCCATTCCCCCCCAGGCCGACTGACAGGCTGCTGACGATTGAATCATCCAGAACACGTATACTAAACCCCCCTTTCCCTCCCCCGCTCCCGGCCACAGTGCCCCATGAGTCATGCTCGCTTGCGTCCATAGGCGCCGCCGTGGCACCTCGCTCGCCGCGTGACTCACCTGCTGATCGTTCACGACGATGGTGACGGATTTGTTCTTCTCGTGGGTGGCTCGCTTGCCCTCACCCGCCACGCCGGGGCCTCGGAGGACGCCATTCTTGGTGGCGGGGCTGACATTGAGGTGGGCAGCGTGTTGAGGCACAGCCGCGGGGTTGCTACTGCTGCTGCCCTGGCCGACAGGTATGGTGGTGGTGACCTCGGGTGACCTGGTGATCTGGTTTGAGCGTTGGGTGTGACCCCGCCGTTGACCACCACCACCACCCCTTTCTCACCGCCGTCAACCTCTATAAAAGAAACAATAATCATTAGTGCAACAGTACTGCGTCGGGATATCATATATTAGTGTATAATTATATAGGGGAATATCAGTGTTGGGTCTCCTCAAGGCGGGGCGGGGCAGCCCTGGGCTCACCTGTTGCTTCTTGGGGCAGGCAGTTGCCCTTGCCTTGGTTCACAGATATTTTGGCTGGGCTGACTGGTGCTGACTGATAGCTGACTGGCTCATGCGTGCTGACTCGTGTTCTCTGGGGACTGGCCGCCACTCTTGACGGACTCACTGAAATCTTGTCCGAGCTGACGGCTGGTCTCTGAGGCCCAACCGAGATTCTGCGAGGACTAGACACAGCTGATTGCGGGGCCGAGACGGAGTGGTGCTGGGGACTGCCGACCGCCACGGAGACCGGCCTGACGGAGGCTGGTCTGGCGGGGCTGGCTGACAGTTGGACCGCCGTGGTGGAGGCGGGTCTGGGGGTGCTCGAATTACCTCTCCGGGGTGTCTGGGGTTCACTGGGGATGCTCACTCTGGAGGTGGGGGCAGCGGGCGTCCCTGCAGCGGCGGAATCCCTGTGGGTGCCGGGGGACGCCTCGCCGGGTCCCTGGCTGGTGGCCGCGAAGGAGAGCGCCGTGAGCGACACCGTCCTGGGCGGGTCCTTCCTGGAGATGGAGGTGGAGGTGGAGGAGTCCTCGAGGGCGGAGAGATGCGTGGATGAGAGTGACGAGGAGGCGGAGGAGGAGAGACGAGGTGGAGGGGATGAGACGAGGGGCAGCTCATCCCCCCTCATGGTGCAGCCGTCCTGGCCAGGCCCCTCACGCTGCTGCAGGGGAAGAACAGGCACGGGATGGAGTTAGTTTAGTTTTTTTTTTTTTTCCTCTCTCTCTCTCTCTCTCTCTCTCTCTCTCTCTCTCTCAATGATATGCCTATCTTCCTGACGTCAAGTCGATTGTTTTATTTCCCTTTTTCATTTACTGGCGTTTTTGTTCATCCATTGACGCATCTATCTACATTATTCATTCATTCATCTATTTATTCACTACTTTCTCTCAGGTCCGTAATGGGGGTTTCACTTTTCTCACGCTATTTTCACGTCTTTATCTTCTGTCGCTTTTCTCCAGCATATCAGAGGTTTCCATTCCCTCAATCAAGCTATTTCGTCTACTTTCTATGATCATCTTACTTCTTATCTAATCATATCCAATTATATACCTGCTCCATCTCCTCTCTTACAGGTTACCAACAAGCAATCAACAAGCACTTTACATTCTTGTCTCCGGTGTGATTGGAAGGACGTTCTCTCTCTCTCTTTCCCTCCCTCCCTTTCACTTTTTTTTCTCCTGTATGCCTTCGGGTGAAAATAAAATTATTACTATTATTATAATAACTATAACTTCCTTTCCTTCCTTCCTGCCTCCTTCCCTCCCATTTCTACCTTCCTTCCCTTCCTTTCTACTTTCCTCTCTTCCCTTGTCCTTCCCTCACTTCCTCTTGTTCCGCCTCCCTTATTCCCTCCCTCCCACTCTACCTTCCTTCCTTCCTTCCTTCCTTTTATCCTCTCCTGTCTGCCTCCCTCCTTCCAACACTGCCTATCTTCCTTTCTCTTTCATCCTTCCCTTCATCCCAAATTATCTTCCCTCCCTTACTACTTCCCTTCCTCCCTTGATACATAACTAATACCCTTACTTCCTGTCAGTTTACGATAACAAAGTGAAGTCCTTACACGCTATAAATCTGATCTCAGCTGACTCGCCTATATATCAGCTGATCTTTGTTGACATTCTATCAGCTGATCGAATATCAACATCTGGGATCGCCAATATCTGCTGATCCCTATTGACATAACACTGTTGTTGTATTGATTGTTGATATTGCACCACCCGCCTTGCTATACCTGCAGCCTCGCCTCACCCCGCCAGGCAAGCAAGGACTGGCAATAACAAACCCTCGAAGCACCTGTTGTGTATATAGGAAGGACGAGTGTTCACTTTTATACAACAGGTGATGTGAGAGAGAGAGAGAGAGAGAGAGAGAGAGAGAGAGAGAGAGAGAGAGAGAGAGAGAGAGAGAGAGAGAGAGAGAGAGAGAGAGAGAGAGAGAGAGAGAGAGAGAGAGAGAGAGAGAGAGAGAGAGAGAGAGAGAGAGAGAGAGAGAGAGAGAGAGAATTCTAGGTTACAAGGATTATCTGATCTATCCTGGACCACTTTGCACTGTCCTAATTACAAATGATGATATAATACTTAGATTAGACAAACTACGACCCATCTGTGCGTGTGTGTGTGTGTGTGTGTGTGTGTGTGTGTGTGTGTGTGTGTGTGTGTGTGTGTGTGTGTGTGTGTGTGTGTGTGTGTGTGTGTGTGTGGGTGTGTTTCATTGACCGAAATACTGTGAATCGCTACACCTGTGGGACCTTATTTTGTTATATCCTGTTCCTCCCACACACACACACACTGACACACACACACACTGACACACACACACTGACACACACACTGACACACACACACTGACACACACACTGACACACACACACACACTGACACACACACACACACTGACACACAGACACACACACACTGACACACACTCACACTGACACACACTCACACTGACACACACACACACACACACACACACACACACACACTGACACACACACACACACATCATTTCATACCCGTATTTACATAACTATCATAATATTCCATGCTGTCCTACTGCACGTATAATGCTGTTACGTTATATGCTGCATACACCACATACAGGCGAGTCCAAAGCGTCCGTCAGAGATTTACAATAATAAATAACACGATACAGAAAGCGGGGAACGAAAAGGCATAACAAAATAAATCGGCGCTTCGTCCGTTCCGTTCCGTTCCGTTCCGTTCCGTTCCGGCCATTCAAAAAAGTACGTAACGTTATTTTTGGTCATTTTTGAACCCCCTCCCCCCTCCCCCCCATGTCACGCTTTATAACACATGTCCAGACCCTCCTAGAAAGTTAGGTAATAATAATACCAGCCAGTAACCCCCCCCCCCCCAATTAAAAGGTTTCCATTTTTAAGACAATAATATAAGTCTAGCCTATGTACCTGCAAATTATCAACTTAACCCCTTGAGGCCCAGAACGTAATTCCCATTGTAATTTGGGTACCATTAGACAATTTTTAGTGACATAAGCAATATTTAATAGATATGACCTGTTTAGTATCCTTGTCCACTAACTCATTTGGTATATTCAGCTACTTTTCGTAATTTTATGGCTAACAACAGACGATTTTATATAGCAAAGGAAAGATCTGGGCGTGAAGGGGTTAAGGTTATTCTTTAAAAAATCTAAACATGTTATGTAACACATGGCTGCACCCCCACCCTCCCCCACTGTCACACTCACAACACTTCACCATAACCCCCCCCCCCCCCCCTCCTTAGGCGTTACGTAATCTTTGAACGGCCTCTAATAAAAAATAATAATAGAATACCGTTCTAATATATCCCGCGTGAAAGGTTATATCGAAGGAAAAGTGTAACTGGTATTGAAGTGTTGTTGTGTCGTGGCTTCCAGATGGAGAACATTCGACTGTTTTTTGTCTTCTGTTTTTGACACAAGTGGAAACATGCGCATGGTTGTGGAGAGAGAGAGAGAGAGAGAGAGCGAGAGAGCGAGAGAGCGAGAG
>JACEEZ010008414.1:872736-875236 GCA_016584305.1 Chionoecetes opilio | reverse complement strand
AAAAAAATTCTGGATTAATATTGACGGGTCGTTGAGGATTAGCAAGGAACTCACGTCTTCATCCCTGCGTCCTTGCCCTCTCTCTCTCTCTCTCTCTCTCTCTCTCTCTCTCTCTCTCTCTCTCTCTCTCTCTCCACATCCCTGCCTTTCCCTTCTCCCTTTCTACCACTCTCCTCCTCTTCCATTATACATAAAAGCAATAAGGAAAAGGGGGGAGTGAGAAGTGAGAATGGGGGAGGGGAAGTGGGGGAGGGGAGAGGGAAGCAGTAACATTAGTCCTTTCCCCCTACATGCCTCCCCCCTCCCCCCCCTACATGCCTCCCCCCTTCCCGCCCCCCTCCCTTCCCGCCCCCCTCCCCCCACAGAAATAAAGCTCCAATAAACAATATCCTGAATGTGGGGAAAAAAGGAAATGAGAGAGAGAGAGAGAGAGAGAGAGAAAGAGAGAGAGAGAGAGAGAGAGAGAAAGAGAGAGAGAGGAGAGAGAGAGAGAGAGAAGAGGAGAGAGAGAGAGAGAAAGGAGAGAAGAGAGAAAGAAGAAAGAAAGAAAGAAAGAAAGAAAGAAAGAAAGAAAGAAGATAGAAAGAAAGAAAGAAGATAGACAGAAAGAAGATAGAAAGAAAGAAAGAAAAAGAAAGAAAGAAGAAAGAAAGAAAGAAAGAAGAAAGAAAGAAAGAAAGAAAGAAAGAAAGAAAGAAGAAAGAAAGAAAGAAAGAAAGAAAGAAAGAAGAAAGAAGAAAGAAAGAAAGAAAGAAAGAAAGAAAGAAGAAAGAAAGAAAGAAGCAAGAAAGAAGAAAGAAGAAAAAGAAGAAGAGAGAAGAGAGGAGAGAGAGAAAGAGAGAGAGAGAGAGGAGAGAGAGAGAGAGAGAGAGAGAGAGAATGTAGATCCAGAGAGTATTGATTCTAGACCGATGCCAGCTTCAGGTCATATATATACCCCCCCCCCTTTCCCTTCATTTTGACCTCATCCCCCTGTACAGCCTCCCTTTCCCTTCCTTCCCCTCATCTCCCATTCCCCTCACGTTCCCAGGAGAGCGAGGGGAGGATGGATTATTCCGAGGTTTTCTCCCGACCCGCGCAAACTTACTCCCAAACCCAGCTTCTCTCACACGACCTACTCAAGAACAGAGGAACAAAGAACAGTGGAGAACAGGGAAGAACAAAAGATAACAGATGAACAGTGAGAACATAGAAGAACAGATAACATAGAAGAACAGGAGAACAGAGAACAGACGAATATAGAACAGAGAAGAACAGAAGAGAACAGAGAACATATGACAACAAGAGAACAGAAGAACATAGGAGAACAGAGAAGAACAGAGAAGAACGAAGGAGAACATAGAAGAACAGAGGAGAACAGAGAAGAACGGAGAACATAGAAGAACAGAACATAGGAGAACAGAGGAGAACAGAGAAGAACGAAGGAGAACATAGAAGAACAGAGGAGAACAGAGAAGAACGGAGAACATAGAAGAACAGAACATAGGAGAACATAGGAGAACAGAGGAGAACCGAAGAACAGAGAAGAACATAGAAGAACAGAGAAGAACAGAGAAGAACAGAGGAGAACATAGAAGAACAGAGAAGAACAGAGAAGAACAGAGAACAGATGAGAACAGAGAACAGAGAAGAACAGAGGAGAACATAGAAGAACAGAGAACATAGAAGAACAGAGAACATAGAAGAACAGAGAACAGATGAGAACAGAGAAGAACAGAGAACAGAGAAGAACAGAGAACATAGAAGAACAGAGAACATAGAAGAACAGAGAACAGATGAGAACAGAGAACAGAGAAGAACAGAGGAGAACATAGAAGAACAGAGAACAGAGAACAGAGAAGAACAGAGGAGAACAGAGAGGAACAGAGGAGAACAGAGAACAGAGAACAGAGAAGAACAGAGGAGAACATAGAAGATCAGAGAACAGATGAGAACAGAGAACAACAGAGGAGAACATAGAAGAACAGAGAACAGATGAGAACAGAGAACAACAGAGAACATAGAAGAACAGAGAAGAACAGAGGATAACAGAGAAGAACAGAAGAACAGAGGATAACAGAGAACAGAGAAGAACATAGAAGAACAGAACAGAGGATAATAGAGGATAACAGAGGATAACAGAGGATAACAGAGAAGAACAGAGAAGAACAGAGAAGAACAAGAAGACCAAGAGATATTAGACAGATAAACTGAGCTAATAAGAATAAGTGAACGAAGAAACAGTACTAGAATAAACGAAACAACTAAAGACGTCAAACATATAAATAATAGAACTGTCATAGAAGAGTAAAAAATAGAGGAAATAAATAGAGAAAGTAAAATATGGACAGAGAACGATGATTGATCATCGACAGAGAAAAGTTAACAAAATAATAGATACAAAGAAACTGGCAGGGGAAATAGCGAAATTACAAGAAAATATATAAAAAAAAAGTTTGATTTATGACAAGATTAAAAATATAAACGGAAGGAATTTAAAATAACTGATTACTGAGATCAG
>JACEEZ010008414.1:860236-870236 GCA_016584305.1 Chionoecetes opilio | reverse complement strand
GAGAGAGAGAGAGAGAGAGAGAGAGAGAGAGAGAATGAAACGAGGATGAAGGATAGAGACAGTGAGAGAGATGAAACGAGGAGGAGAGAGAGGAGAGAGAGAGAGAGAGAGAGAGAGAGAGAGAGAGAAGAGAGAGAGAGAAGAGGAGAGAGAGAGAGAGAGGGGAAGAGAGAGAGAGAGGAGAGAGAGAGAGAGGAGAGAGAGAGAGAGAGAGAGAGAGATAAAGGAAAATAGCAGTGTGGACTGTAGCAATCGGTGGTAGTGCAGATAGTTAGTGATAGAGAGAGAAGGAGGGGGCAGGGAGGGGTGAAGGAAGGGTAGTAGTAGTAGTAGTAGTAGTAGTAGTAGTAGTAGTAGTAGTAGTAGTGGTAGTAGTAGTGGTAGTGGTAGTAGTAGTGGTAGTAGTGGTAGTGGTAGTGGTAGTGGTAGTAGTAGTAGTAGTGGTAGTGGTAGTAGTAGTGGTAGTGGAAGTAGTAGTGGTGGTGGAAGTAGTAGTGGTGGAAGTAGTGGAGCAAGGGTGGAGGCATGCAGGGTGTGGAGTGGTGGAGGCAGGGTGTGAATGAGGTGGTAGTGGTGGGTGAGGTGTGGAGGAAGGAGGAAGCAAAGGCGAAGAGGAGGAGGAGGAAAAATAAGAATAATGTCAATAAGCTTAGTGGGGTCTTTACTATCATTACCACTACTGTTATTATTATCATTATCATTATTATTATTGTTATTTTCATTACAACAACCACTACTTCCTCCACTACTACTACTACTTCCACTACCACTACTTTCACCACTACCACTACTTTCACCACTACCACTACTACCACTACCACTACTTCCACCACTACTACTTCCACCACCACTACTACTACCACTACCACTACCACTACCACTACTACCACTACCACTACTTCCACCACTACCACTACCACTACTACCACTACCACTACCACCATTACTACCACTACCACTACCATTACCACTACCACTACCACTACTTCCACCACTACTACTTCCACCACCACTACTACTTCCACCACCACTACTACTTCCACCACCACTACTACTTCCACCACCACTACTACTTCCACCACTACTACTTCCACTACCACTACCACTAGCACTAGCACTACCACTACCACACTACCACCACTACCACTACCACTACTACTACCCTTCCTTCACCCCTCCCTGCCCCCTCCATCTCCTCGCATCTTCCCCACGTTCTCTTCACCCCTTCACCTCTCTAACCCCAACTCACCTCTCTCTCAATTTTTATCTCTTGCTCTTTTTTCACTCGCACTCTCTAAGCTTCCTCCCACTCTCTCTCTCTCTCTCTCTCTCTCTAGCATTCCCGGACGGCCGTGACAAATCTATGGAGAGAGAGAGAGAGAGAGAGAGAGAGAGAGAGAGAGAGAGAGAGAGAGAGAGAGAGAGAGAGAGAGAGAGAGAGAGAGAGAGAGAGAGAGAGAGAGAGTGTGTGTGTGTGTCGTGTAACAAAAGTACAAATACCCCTTTTTCCCTCTTTTCTATATAATTATCAGGTCGATTGATTGATTTTGTATATACACGCACGCACACACCACACGCACGCACACCACATACACACACCACATACACACACACACACACACACACCACATACACACACACACCACATACACACACACACCACATACACACACACACACACACACACACACACACACACACACACAATGTTCTGCGTCGCGCCCCTTCAAGGCAAGACTGTGGAGGAGGAGGCGGCGGCGTGCCTTCTTTAACTGTCTTTGCACTGGTGTTCTTATATCGCACTTTTGTTTATCATACTTGTGACTCGCTTTGTTTCAACGACTTAAAAAAAAAGGTATCTGTATTCATTTTCATCTATAAGAAGGAGATATGAACTTAAAAATGACAAGCACTGTAGTCTGTAGGATAGGATAAACGAATATATCACTTTTTTGTTACATCGCAACGGACTGGCCAAGGGCAAAAAAAAGGAGTAACAAAAACCCCGCTTAGTTGCCAGTCCCTATAAAGAAGACAGTAAGAAAATATAAAAAAGGGGGGTGGGCCAATTTAGTTCGGGGGTGTCTTGTTACTCCTCTCTTGATAAGATTTAAGTCGTAGGAAAGTGGAAAAACAACCACTTAATCACTACAGCGTCATAACTTAATGCAATGCTACAAGACTGACGTGTGTGTACCCTGTTGTAACACTCTTGCAATGGGCGCCTGCGTGTCTTGTGTGTTATTATTACGTGTACCATCTTGATATAGATTCTGGACAGGTGTGATGGGTGTGAGTAGCGAGTGAGTGAAGGGAGATAACCTTGACATGATGCCTCACATGGATAGATATAGATAGATAGATAGATATATCTATAATAATATAAGCGAAAGTGTGTGTGTATGTCTGTGTGTGTGTGTGTGTGCTATAGGTTCCGTCCCCCGTGGCGCAATCCCATCATATGGCACAGTTTTGGAACCAGGTTGACCAGGGGAAGGATTTAAGGCCATTTTGGGGATGATCCGATCACTTTTTTTTTTTTTTAGCAGCCTATTAGCGAGAATTGTGGGAAAAAAAGTGGGTTGCGAGAAATGAGGAAACCTTGATGTAGGGTGATGGTGGGGTGATGGGTAATGGGTGTGGGGTGATGGGTGAGTGAATGGGTGGGGGGTGATGGGTTGGGGGTGATGGGTGATGGGTGAGGGAATAGGTGGGGGTGATGGGTAATGGGTGAGTGAATGGGTGTGTGGTGATGGGTAATGGGTGAGTGAATGGGTGGGGGGTGATGGGTAATGGGTGAGTGAATGGGTGGGGGGTGATGGGTAATGGGTGAGTGAATGGGTTGGGGGTGATGTGAATGGGTTGGCGTTAATACATACATTTCTACATCCATGATTTCAGGAAAGTTAGAAGGGGCTATCTGGAGAGTCTGTGTTTGGTGGGCCGAAGGCCCACCAATAGCCCTTCGCAGGAGCTAGCCAAAGAGTCCGCCCGGAGGGCTGCTTTGCGGCTAGTATATATATATAGATGGAAAAATATATAGATAGGTAGATATAGATAGATGGATAGATAGATAGATATATAAAGATGGAGAAATATATAGATAGATAGGTAGATATAGATGGATGGATGGATGGATGGATGGATGGATGGATGGATGGATGGAAGGAAGGAGGGCTGGATAGATAGATAGATGAAGGGATGGAAGGAGGGAGGGCTGGATGGATGGATGGAAAAATACAGACAAATTCAAGAACAACGTATAGATAGATACACTCAAACAGTATAATTAAGAGCAATGTTGATCGTTAGCACTGACTGACCGCCTTATCGACTGACTCAACGCCTAGTCAACTGACTCAACGCCTAGTCAACTGACTCAACGCCTAGTCAACTGACTGAGAACAACGCTCAACGACGCCATCACTGACTCAACATACGCTCAACGCCTAAGCTGCAATACTGACTCAACGCCTATCAACTGACTCAACGCCTAATCAACTGACTCAACGCCTAATCAACTGACTCAACGCCTAATCAACTGACTCAACGCCTAATCAACTGACTCAACGCCTAATCAACTGACTCAACGCCTAATCAACTGACTCAACGCCTAATCAACTGACTCAACGCCTAATCAACTGACTCAACGCCTAATCAACTGACTCAACGCCTAATCAACTGACTCAACGCCTAATCAACTGACTCAACGCCTAATCAACTGACTCAACGCCTAATCAACTGACTCAACGCCTAATCAACTGACTCAACGCCTAGTCAACTGACTCAACGCCTAGTCAACTGACTCAACGCCTAATCAACTGACTCAACGCCTAATCAACTGACTCAACGCCTAATCAACTGACTCAACGCCTAATCAACTGACTCAACGCCTAATCAACTCATTCAACGCCTAATCAACTCACTCAACGCCTAATCAACTCACTCAACGCCTAATCAACTCACTCAACGCCTAATCAACTCACTCAACGCCTAATCAACTCACTCAACGCCTAATCAACTCACTCAACGCCTAATCAACTCACTCAACGCCTAATCAACTGAATGAATGACTAATTAACTGCCTAACCGCTTTAACTAACTGACTATTCGCACTTGCTGACTAACAACTTCACTAACTCACCACCTGACTGACTGACTGACAGAACATCTAACATACTAACTGCCCAACTGTCTTCATAGCTAATACCCTAAAAACAAAACTAAGTGCCTTACTAACCGCCTAACAACCCCATGACCTAACTTCCTCGTTATCTCCCACAGGGCAGCGTGCACCATGACAGCCGCTATCACTAATGTATCCTCCACACCACCTCTTCTTATCACCCTCACTTCCTGCGTGCGTTGCCTGAAACGTGTACATCATGAATACCCTGATGACACTTCCTGCTTGACTTTACCGCTGTGCAATGGACGGGGTGATAACGATGCCGCTAATGATGGTGGTGGTGACGGTGGTAGGGGGTGATGTAGTGGTAGTGGTAGTAGTTTAGAAGTAGTAATAGTAGTGGTAATAAATGTAGTATTAGAAGGTTTTGTTTTAGTTACAATCTCTCTCTCTCTCTCTCTCTCTCTCTCTCTCTCTCTCTCTCTCTCTCTCTCTCTCTCTCTCTCTCTCTCTCTCTCTCTCTCTCTCTCTCTCTCTCTCTCTCTCTCTCTCTCTCTCTCTCTCTCTCTCTGAGAAGGATGATATTGATTTCATTTGTCACTTATCCATAAGGCAGATCCGAAGTCTAGTTAGGAAGGAACAGTATTGTATTGCCAGAGGTAGGATGATGAGGGAGCATGCCGATAGTGGTACATATAGACACTACGATAAGGTTAGTGATCATGTTGCTGTTACTTATGGTAAAAAGGGTACGCAAAGTGACGCTGTGAAAATGAGGATGAGGTTAGGATATAAATATTATTGGCAGTACAGGAGTAGCTACTGTATAGAGGAGACACGGTGTAGGGTTTGTGGGGCTGAAAATGGTCACACTTTAGAGCTTTATGTGCTGCCGTGTTCGTGTGTCAGTGGTTTTGGGAACAATAACATTGATGATGTGACTGAACAGATCATATGGATGTTGCAGAATGGAGTAGTGGAAGAAATTTTAAGGAAATGTAAGGATTTTGTCCCGCCACGGTGATTGCGTGCGGGTTTGTTGTTTGTATGTTCCTGTACTTGTGGGAATTGTGGGTGTTGTTTCAGTGTAGTTTTCTTTGTCCCTCTTTCCGGGTTATTGGTTAATGTATGATTGTCTTTTGTATGTCGTTGTACTTTTGTGTTTTGTGGATGATGTTTCAGTGCAATATTCTTTGCTAATGTTGGCAGTTTTAAATTTTTTTAATTTTTTATGTAGGTGTCTATTTTGTTTGTGAAGGTGTTTTGTGATTGTGGGAGATGTTTCATGAGATGTAATTTGTAATTGGGATGTGGTACTGGGTGTGATTAGGAATCTGTTTCATCCATTTGTCTTGTGTTGTTACATTGACAATAAAGTTATCAATCAATCAATCAATCTCTCTCTCTCTCAACAGACCCGTGAATAACCCATCACACACACACACACACCGCCACGATGGTCAAGTGGATAGCGCGCTGGCCTGCCATTTTGTGGTAGCCGGTTCGAATCCTCATTGCTCCGGGGGGTTTTCACTGACAAATTCGGGCGGTTACTGTCCCCTTGAGCAAGGGGATGGGAGTGTGTGGTGTGTGAGGTCCCAGCATTACCCAAAGATCGGTAATAATGAGCTCCAAGCTCGTACCGGGAGGGTGAAACTGGCGATCGCGAGAACGACTCGCGTGGACAAGACCATGGATGAATGACACACACACACACACACACACACACACACACACACACACACACACACACACACACACACACACACACACACACACACACACACACGAAGGAAATTGCGGTTATGTACAGGCATATAATTTGAAGAAAACCACCACCACGCAAGAATGACTGGCAGACGAACCCATAACACTCAAGGAATAACTTACGATTTCCACTCTCACCTCCACACCACGACTATACGTACACATGTGTGTGTATCGTATGCATGTATACTAAAATTACTGATATGACTAGATGATTCTCTCTCTCTCTCTCTCTCTCTCCTCTCTCTCTCTCTCTCTCTCTCTCTGGAAGTGGAAAAATGTGTATTGTAAGAGGCACTTGGTTTAAGGAAGGGAGGTTATCGTAATGATGATGATGATGGTTCCAGGGGTGTGGAGTCGGAGTCGGAGTCGCCGGAGTCGCCTACTTTTGGCCGGAGTCTGAGTCGGTAAAAATATCTCCGACTCCGACTCCTTTCCTTCTAATATCAACAAAAAATCTTTTTTCCTTCTATTAAAAAAAAAAAATCTTTTTTCCTTCTATTAATAACAAAAAATATTCTCCTTCTCCTTCACCCTTCTCCTGCTCCTCCCTTTCCTGCTCGTCCCTCTCCTGCTCGTCCCTCTCCTGCTCGTCCCTCTCCTGCTCGTCCCTCTCCTGCTCGTCCCTCTCCTGCTCGTCCCTCTCCTGCTCGTCCCTCTCCTGCTCGTCCCTCTCCTGCTCGTCCCTCTCCTGCTCGTCCCTCTCCTGCTCGTCCCTCTCCTGCTCCTCCCTCTCCTGCTCCTCCCTGTTCTGCTCCTCCCTGTTCTGCTCCTCCTCCTCCTGCTCGTACCCTCTCCTGCTCGTCCCTCTCCTGCTCGTCCCTCTCTTGCTCGTCCCTCTCTTGCTCCTCCCTCTTTTGTGTGCTTTTTGTATGCCCGCATTTTCCTTGCCTCGGGTGCGATGTCGGTCGTCAGTATACCCATTTGTTATTTTCTTCATGAGACTGTTGTTGCCCTGCGAGGCACGGGTGCACGGTTATTTATGTTCGGCCTTATGGACCTTTCCTCTGCTGTGTCTCCTTATGATTGTCTGCTTAAGTCAATATGCCCCCATTTTGGTGGGTTTGATGTCCATCTCTGTACGTCTGTCGGCGTGTCCTGCGTGTCACGTATAGCATTTGTAGCTTCTCCGTTTTCATGTATTGGGTCTGCCGCTCTTTGTCTCTCTCTCTCTCTCTCTCTCTCTCTCTCTCTCTCTCTCTCTCTCTCTCTCTCTCTCTCTCTCTCTCTCTCTCTCGTCCTTCCTTCCGATCAGTACTCCTCCTCCTCCTCCTTCCGCGTTACTTACTGTCCATAGTAATAATAAATAATAATAATAATAATGTTAATAATAATAATAATGATAATAATAACACATCAGTCGAGAAAACAAACAGACATACCGTACTTTTTTTTATCACTACCAATTTTACCATCATAGCCTCACCCACACCCACCCACACGGAGGAAGAAGAATGTGTTGTCTCATAATAAGTGTGTAAACTGCAAAAACCAAAGAAGGCAATGTGTTAGTAATATATATGCACCTAGGCGTCCCCTCCTCCAGCCTCCTACACTCCCTCGGTCCTGGCTCCATGCGCTAACCTTGGACGGTAACATTAATATCGAGTAAATGTATTTGTGATGTAAGACGATAGAGGTGTATAATCAACCTTGTCAATAAATACTAATAAGGGAATGAATAAATAAATGAATAAATGAATAAATAAATAATAAGGCCAATATACAAAATAAGTATAGTTAATAAAGACAGATGAATGAATATACATAAACAAGTTAATGTGGATAAACAATTGCTGTTCAACTTTAAATGTCCTTCGCCCCTCCCTTATCTCTCTCTCTCTCTCTCTCTCTCTCTCTCTCTCTCTCTCTCTCTCTCTCTCTCTCTCTCTCTCTCTCTCTCTCTCTCTCTCTCTCTCTCTCTCTCTCTCTCTCTCTCTCTCTCTCTCTCTCGTATCCTTAAATCAAAACATTTTATTCCCTTTTGAGTATTTTCTGTAACTTTAGCTTCTCATGCAGATCATTCTATTCTCCTATCGTCTTTGAAGTACAAGTCAACACCCCACAATCGCCCCACCCAGACTTGAAACACCTCCCCCCCACCACACACACACACACCCTCTTCTAGAAGTAATTATAATGGAGGATTTTACATAGGATTACATAGGAATAACAGACACCAGGAGACCTATTGGTCCATAGCGAGGGTATCTGCTGCACTACATACTACTAACTATCAACTATTTGTAAGAAAACAGTTGGAAAATTATACCATGTCCCTAAAGAGGATAGGAACATGGAAGTTTCATAGTGCAGAATGATAGGATATGAAAAATACTTACTACAACTACCACTACAACTAATCGATACGGGGGACTAAATATGAATTCGCAGGGCACTATCAATACCCATTTACTTTACAGTGCGCGTCAAGTCTGTTTTTGAATGTAGTTATTGTGCTGGCTCCGACAACATTTGCTGGTAACTTGTTCCATCGATCAACGACTCTAACATTGAAATAATTTTTACGGAGATCGGTGATGCAACGTTGACCGTTTAGTTTTAAACCATTATTTCTTGTTGTCACTTGAGTTGAAAGCTCGAATAGGTTCTCTTGATTAATGACATCAAAACCTTTTAGGATCTTATAGGTTTCTATCAAGTCCCCACGGATTCTACGATCCTTTCAGGAAAACATATTAAGTTTCCGCAGTCTCTCTTCATAAGATGAATTTCGCAGAGATGGAATTTGTTTGGTTGCTCTTCTTTGCACTGATTCCAATTTGGCTTGATCTTTTACGAAACAGGGCGACCAGAATTGAACGGCATATTCCAAGTGCGGCCTAACCAAGGACGTGTATAATTGTGTCATTACTTTCGGAGTTTTATGTTCAACGGCATATTCCAAGTGCGGCCTAACCAAGGACGTGTATAATTGTCTCATTACTTTCGGAGTTTTAGAGGAGGAGGTGAATGAGGAGAAGGAGGAGGACGAGGAGGAGGAGGAGGAGGTGAATGAGGAAGAGGAGGAGAAGGAGGAGGAGAAGGAGATGACACAAGCCCTCAAAAATGCTAAAAGAAGAAAATAAATAAGTTATATTTCCCTACTTCCCATTTAACACGCCTTGTTCTACAGCCTATACAAATACGTCCACCTCAGCCTTCCAGAACCTGTGACCATAACGTATCATCACGAATCCATACAGGCTCGCCATTGTATTGATCAAAGTTTGGTAGTTGTGAATTATTTACAATCCCGCCAAAACACTTTCTAAGCAAACTCTCGTCACCACAAACTTCATGAAACATGGAAATACCGACGACTCACCCCTTTATTATTATTTTTTTTTTCCCATCACACAAAAAACTGGAAAAAGAGAGAGAGAGAGAGAGAGAGAGAGAGAGAGAGAGAGAGAGAGAGAGAGAGAGAGAGAGAGAGAGAGAGAGAGAGAGAGAGAGAGAGAGAGAGAGAGAGAGAGAGAGAGAGAGAGAGGCTAGGCAGTGTATTGAGTTATATTCTAATATTGTGTCTTCTGATTTACTTGACTATATGAATTCTATATCTATACACGACTACTCTCTGATCACTCTCCTGTTACATTGCCTTTTTAAGGTTCCACTTATTGATGTTTGGTCTGTGTTGACGCGGGCACATCACTAGGAAGGCCTGGCAGGGGTTTACAGTCCTTACGGTGACCAAAGGATACTTATAGATGGCAAGTTATAGCTCGAGGATAGTAATAACGAGGCATTTGTACAGATGTTTGCCCTTCATAATGTTCCTTCTTAGTCAAAAGTACATTAATCAGAGAGTTGGATTTTCACTTCCACACACACACACACATATATATATATATATATATATATATATATACACACACACGCACACACACATACACAGCCCCCCCCCCCCTTCCCAGGTCCTTGGCACAGAGTATATATATAATGTCGCGCCGCCAGACTTGTGGGAACAGCCTCAGCCCCCCACCCAGCCCGCCGTGACCAACTCATTAAAAGGGAAAAAAGGAGAATGAAATATGAACATTCTAAATAACGAAAAGTGAAGTTCCTTGGAGAAATGTGTTGAAAATATGACAGGATCGA
>JACEEZ010008414.1:850236-852736 GCA_016584305.1 Chionoecetes opilio | reverse complement strand
CACAACTATTTGTACCAATGTTTCTGTCATTGTGATGGTTATTTTCGTTCCTTGACACACACCACACACCACACACACACACACAACACACACACACACACACACACACACACACACACACACACACACACACACACACACACACACACACACACACACACACACACACCACACACACACACACACACACACACACACACACACACACACCGTCCGTGTGGCTCAGTTGGTTAGGGCGCCCGGCATCATTCTGTGGTCCGGCGTTCGATCCCCGACCCCGCTCATTCCCGGGGATTTTTCCACTGTGAAATTCGGGCGGTACTGTCCCCCTTGAGCAAGGGGATGGGGGTGTGTAGTGTGTGAGGTCCTAGCATTGCCCAAAGATCGGTAATAATGAGCTCCAAGCTCGCACTGAGAGGGTAAAACTGGCGATCGCGAGCCAGCTCGCGTGGACAAGACCATAGGTGAATAACACACACACCATACACACACACATACGCACGCGCACACACACACTTTTTCGGGTCCTAAATGGCAAGCACTACTACGTACCACGAACAAAACAAGTATACAGGTGATTACAAGTTACGAGAAAATTATACTCTCTCTCTCTCTCTCTCTCTCTCTCTCTCTCTCTCTCTCTCTCTCTCTCTCTCTCTCTCTCTCTCTCTCTCTCTCTCTCTCTCTCTCTCTCTCTCTCTCTCTCTCTCTCTCTCTCTCTCTCATACAAGGTCACCAATACAGTGAACTTTAATGAAGCAGCAGGAGCGGTGAGCGGGCAAGCAGGTTCAGGGGGAGGTCAGCAGGCTGGCTTGGCCTACTCTGGCCTGCCCAGCCTGTACTACTATGCTGCACTGTGTACTAAAGGTCTAAAACACACGCACATTTCCTGCTGCATTGTTATCTTGATGGTTCTTTTTCTGTCTCCCGTTCCTCTCTTTTATTTTTTCTTCATCTTTTATTCATCTCTCTCTCTCTCTCTCTCTCTCTCTCTCTCTCTCTCTCTCTCTCTCTCTCTCTCTCTCTCTCTCTCTCTCTCTCTCTCTCTCTCTCTCTCTCTCTCTCTCTCTCCATTCGTTCATCTCCGTCTCCTTTTTTTCTTTTTCTTCCTTCATTCGTTCATCTCTCTCTCTCTCTCTCTCTCTCTCTCTCTCTCTCTCTTCTCTCTCTCTCTCTCTCCTCTCTCTCTCTCCTCTCTCTTCTCTCCATTCACTGACCCATATTACGGACACGAGTAGCCTCTCTCCCTTCCAATCCTCTCCTAATCACACTCGCACATAATCATATCTCGATACTCAAATTACGCGTCAAAACATTGGTCGTCTGAAGATTAAATGCGTGCAACTCGTAGACTAACAAACTTGAAAAAAATAAGTTTGAGACGTTGTGATAAGTGTAAATAATTGACTATTTATATCACAAACATACTAGGGCATATTTGATGAGGTTGTAGGATATATGTGAATTGACTACTATTATTACTTACATGCTGGGAAATATAAGTTAAGAGACTGTGGTAGTGAGTATGTCATTGCCTCCGTTTATCACCTACTTTAATACCCGGAAAATCGAGTTAAGAGAAGTTACTGTAGGGAGTGAATTATTAACTATCATTTTTATTGCACCGCCAAGTAGCAAAATAAACAGCGAAGTGCCAGAGCAAAAATGCGGCCGCGAAAGAGCCGGACAACTATTGCCAAGTAAAACACACTCGGTGGCATTATGGGCCTCGCAGCGGCGGCCTCCAGCGGTGCGGCGGCCAGACACACAGGCTCCAGCTGGGACGCCGTAGCTTTATGTAGGCCACGCTTGCACACACCTCACGTACACATCTCAAAACCGCCAACCGACATCACTGGAACATGTTGCTATTATCCGACGGCGCGTGTGGCATGTGGAACAACTGACCAACACAAAGAATAAAAAATTGTATACGAAAGTGATGATGGTGTTTAACTCCTTCACGCCTACATCTTTCCTTGGCTATAAAAAATCGTATGTTGTCGAGCCATAAAATTACGAAAAGTAACTGAATATACCGAATTAGTTAGTCGACAAGGATACTAAACTGATCTTTTCAATAAAATATTGCTTATATTCACTAAAAATCGTTTAATGGTAGCCAAATTACAATGGAAATTACGCTCTGGGCCTCAAGGGGTTAAGGGGTTCTATTTTTTCCAATTGTCCTAAAGTGTTCATATTTACTTGCTTGTTTGTTTGAATGGTATCAATGGGAGTATCTTGCACGTTTTAAACTTATAATCGTCGAAGCAGTAAGAATATTATCAGTATACTAAGAACTATTATGTGTATAGTGCTTTTCCTGGAATAAGTAGTTTTTGTTGTGTTTCCACTTTCTGCCTTGATGTGTTTGCGCAACGCTGCAAATACTCTTTGCAACACGGCGCGGCACGGTATTTATTCAACAAAAACGAGATGATTCATACATTACGTGCATATCTTTCGGTTGTTTTACATTCACGTCATAAAACTCGTT
>JACEEZ010008414.1:840236-845236 GCA_016584305.1 Chionoecetes opilio | reverse complement strand
AAGTTTTCGAAGTTTTCTCTCTATTTAGTAGTTTACCATATGATGTAGTTTCCTATTGTCATCTAAGATTATTAATATGTATCATTGTTACGGTGTAGTATCATCACAATTCTGCCTTACAAGCATTGCACCAAGCCGTGTTCATCTGAGGAAGCTAGGTAATTGCCACACCTTATAAGGTTGGTGCCGCGGTCACCATTCATGGCCGCGGTACTCTACACATGCACCGCCGCCCTGCCAGGCAAGCTGCTCACCTGGGCCGCTGGACGTCATCAAGATCCCCCCCCCCCCCCCCAGCCAGATAGGCTCTCTTCATTGTCTCGTCTCGGCCTGTACTAGTCTCTGGTTGTCGTACAAGCGTGTTCAAATTCGCGGGCAGGAGACAGGAATGCAGGACAGCGTGTTAGTCGGACGCTGACATCTGTGCCAGTTTACAGCCGGAAGCCTGGAGGCGTTGTCAGATTGATGAAACCTCTGATTCTCCTCAAACCAGCCGGTAGCTTGCACGCCGTCGCTCGGTGCCAAGGTCAGGGCTGACAGGTGACCATGCACGCGCACCATGTTGCTAAAGCTGTGTGTGGCGCATGACGTAAGGGAACGACCTTACCGGCAGCCCCGACCCTTCCATGTCCACCTCCTCGACAACCATGCCACATTGCCGCTATAAATGTTATCAATTATCTTACTGTTCACAAGTACAATTATTGATACCATATCATTTTGCTAACTTAAAAAAAGGAAAAATAAAATATAGGAACCCATTGTTAGACTCGCCCAGCCAGGTGGTAACAGCGATCGCCTGGCACGGCATTCACACAAAGTATTGCTAAGTGATGGGATTGATCTGATGACCCACAACAAGACAATAGCTACTGTGAAGAAATCCTGGTCGTCAAAAATACTATTAAATTGACAGCAGTTTCAAAAGCAGCGTTAGTCATCCAGCGATAAGCGTCGTTCTGTTGGGTCGTTAAGAGGGTGTAACAAGGCATTCTCCGTACACGAGCCTTCCTTCCTTCCTCAAGTGTTGTAATATTATCTTCTCTCGTTACTGGTCGGCAAAGTGATATCGCTATACGTACTTCCAAGCTTTTAGTGTTAGTGTGTGGTAACATTGGCCTCCCCTAACAACGCCTCGCCCACCCGGAAGACACGCCAGACCTTCACATATTTTATTATCGAAAAAAGATGAAGAGAAATTGCCGAACCTTTTTTTTGTCTACCGGAATAAAAGCTTATACAAAAAAGGCTTCTTTGTTTTTTGTTTGTTTGAATTCACCTTGAGTGTTTCTGTTGAAGTGGTGGTGAGGAGGAGGAGGACGTGGAGGAGGACGTGGAGGAGGAGGAGGAGGAAGAGAAGGAGGAGGGCAGTTCCGTCTGGGTAAGAGAGGCGGATATAGTGGCCGTTGCAAGGGGAAGGAGAAGGGGAGGAAAAGGAAAAAATAAATTATCTCCATGAAATAAAAATACAACTTTCGAGACTGCACTTGTAATCCTCGCATGAGTGGCGGTGCGTGACGCTTGGCTACGACAGCATGGGAACGTCCACGAGGATGAGACCAGTGGTATGAGTAGCGAGAAGAAAAACGTGAGATGGAGCAGTGAGAGAGTCAAATGTCATTACTACATCCAGTATTTTCCTACATCACTTATTTCACTCTTCCCGAAAATACAAGACGAATGACCACCAATTATTCCACTTTTCCCTAAAATACAAGACGAATGACCACCAATTATTCCACTCTTCCCTAAAATACAAGACGAATGACCACCAATTATTCCACTCTTCCCTAAAATACAAGACGAATGACCACCAATTATTCCACTCTTCCCTAAAATACAAGACGAATGAGCGCAAAGAACACAGGACATGAGCACACAAACCAAATACATGGATACAGACACACACAAGACAAAAGACACAGACAAGTCCACACAGACAAGACACACAGACAAGACACACAGACAAGACACACAGACAAGACACACAGACAAAGACACACAGACAAAGACACAGACAAAGACACACAGACAAAGACACACAGACAAAGACACACAGACAAAGACACACAGACAAAGACACACAGACAAAGACACACAGACAAAGACACACAGACAAAGACACACAGACAAAGACACAGACAAGACACAGACAAAGACACACAGACAAGACACACAGACAAAGACACACAGACAAAGACACACAGACAAAGACACACAGACAAAGACACACAGACAAAGACACACAGACAAAGACACACAGACAAGACACACAGACAAAGACACAGACAAAGACACAGACAAAGACACACAGACAAAGACACACAGACAAAGACACACAGACAAGACACACAGACAAAGACACACAGACAAAGACACAGACAAAGACACACAGACAAAGACACACAGACAAAGACACACAGACAAAGACACACAGACAGACACAAAAGACAAAGACACAGACAAACACAGACAAAGACACGACAACAAGACACACAGACAAAGACACACAGACAAACAAGGACACACAGACAAGACACACAGACAAAGACACACAGACAAAGACACACAGACAACACACAGACAAAGACACACAGACAAACACACAGACAAAGACACACAGACAAGACACACAGACAAGACACACGACAAGACACACAGACAAGACACACAGACAAAGACACACAGACAAAGACACACAGACAAGACACACAGACAAAGACACAGACAACACACAGACAAACACACAGACAAAGACACACAGACAAGACACACAGACAAGACACACAGACAAGACACACAGACAAGACACAGACAAAGACACACAGACAAGACACAAAAGACAAGACACACAGACAAAGACACACAGACCAAAGACAGACACAGACACACAAGACAAAGACACACAGACAAAGACACACAGACAAAGACAACACAGACAAGACACACAGACAACACACAGACAAAGACACACAGACACCCGACAACAGACAGACACACAGACAAAGACACAGACAAAACAGACACAAGACAAAGACACACAGACAAGCACACAGACAACAAGACACACACAGACAGACACACAGACAGACACACAGACAAAAGACACAGACAACACAACAGACAAAGACAACACAGACAACACACAGACAGACCAGACACAACCAGACAACACACAGACAAAGACACACAGACAAAGACAGACAAAGACACAGACAGACACACAGACAAAGACACACAGACAAAGACACACAGACAAACACACAGAACAAGACACACAGACAAGACACACAGACAAAAGACACACAGACAACACAGACAAAGACACACAGACAAAGACACAGACAAAGACACACAGACAGACACAGACAAAGACACAGACAAGACACACAGACAAGACACCAACAGACAAGACAGACAAAGACACAACCAGACAACACACAGACAAGACACACAGACAAGACACACAGACAAAGACACACAGACAAGACACACAGACAAAGACACACAGACAACACACAGACAAAGACACAACAGACAAAGACAACACAGACAACACACAGACAAAGACACACAGACAACACACAGACAAAGACACACAGACAAAGACACACAGACAAAGACACACAGACAGACACACAGACAAGACACACAGACAAAGACACAGACAAAGACACACAGACAAGACACACAGACAAGACACACAGACAAAGACACACAGACAAAGACACACAGACAAAGACACACAGACAAGACACACATACAAAGACACACAAGACCAAGACACACAGACAAGACACACAGACAAGACACAGACAAAGACACACAGCAAAGACACAACAGACACAAGACACACAAAGACACACAGACAAGACACACAGACAAGACACACAGACAAGACACACAGACAAAGACACGACAGACAGACACACACAGACAGACACACAGACAAAGACACACAGACAAAGACACACAGACAGACACACAGACAAAGACACACAGACAAGACACAGACAAGACAACAGACAGACACACAGACAGACACACAAAACACAAGACAACAGACAAACACAGACAAGACACACAACACAAAGACACAGACAGACACACAGACAACAAAGACAAGACACACAGACAAGACACACAGACAAAGACACACAGACAAGACACACAGCACAAAGACACAGACAAAGACACACAGACAGACACACAGACAAAGACAACAACAGACACAAGACAAAGACACAGACAGAACACAGACAAAGACACACAGACAACACACAGACAAGACAGACAAGACACAGACAAAGACACAGACAAAGACACACAGACAAAGACACAAGACAACACAGACAAACACAGACAAAGACACACAGACAAAGACAGACAGACACACAGACAAAGACACACAGACAACACACAGACAAGACACACAGACAAGCACACAGACAGACACAGAGGACACAAGACAACACACATACAAAGACACACAGACAAGACACACAGACAAAGACACACAGACAAAGACAGGGCAAAGACACAGACAAAGACACAGACAACACACAGACAAGAACACAGACAAACACACAGACAAGACACAAGACAAGACACACATACAAAGACACACAGACAAGACACACAGACAAAGACAGACAAAGACAGACAAACACAGACAAAGGACACACAGACAACACACAGACAAAGCACAAGACAAAGGACAAGACAAGACACACGACAAAGACCACAGCAACACAGACAAAGACACACAGACAACACACAGACAAGGGCACACAGCAAGACAACAGACAAAGACACAGACAAGACACACGAAAAGAACAAGGAAAGAAACAGACAAGACACACAGACAAGAACAGACAAAGACACACAGACAAGACACAGACAACAACGACAAAGAACAGACAAACACACAGACAAAAGACACAGACAAAGACCGTCACAGCCACAGACACACACACTCAAAAGGGCATAGATAATAACAC
>JACEEZ010008414.1:770236-830236 GCA_016584305.1 Chionoecetes opilio | reverse complement strand
GAGAGAGAGAGAGAGAGAGAGAGAGAGAGAGAGAGAAAGAGAGAAAAAAAAAAAATGTATTACCATGTGGAGTAAAAAGTGGAAGTAACCGTCACAGAAGAATAGGCCGCGTTTATAAATAAGCAGTACATTTTGAGTCGCCTGGCGGGGGGAAAGGGGGGGGGCGACGCCGTGCCACAAAATGCTAGGCAACGGCGGCTGCGACGGGCTGCAGGCGCCGACCACGACTACGTACCCAAGGTCGTCTCGCCTCCAGGAAGTAAAGGGCATCCTACCCCACTCACACGCACACACTAAAAACAACGTCAATAACACCTGAAAACATGCCATTGAAATTTAAAATAGGCACATCGAAATTCAATAGATAAACGAGATACAGATCAAATAGCGATCACGATGTAATATTGCTATAAAAGTTACACGTACGGATAAAAAGGGATAGAAAAAGAGGAACGAAATGAAACAGATAACGAAATGCAGTCTACAGAGAAGAAACTGCAGCTGGACTGAAGAGAGAGAGAGAGAGGGGAGGGGAGAGAGAGAGAGAGAGAGAGAGAGAGAGAGAGAGAGGAGAAGAGAGAAGAGAGAGAGGGGAGAGAGAAGAGAGAGAGAGAGAGAGAGAGAGAGAGAGAGAGAGAGAGAGAGAGAGAGAGAGAGAGAGAGAGAAACAAAAAATGGCCCTCACCCCATCAGATTCCCTTCGCGTGGCAGTATCCCATCAAGGGCACCGCCGCCGTGACAGCATGAACAGGTAGCGTGCTAAGACTGACAATGATGACGTCTTGGCCGCATTCACGTGTAACCTAAAGTACAGCATCACAGAGAGCATGGTGAGACGAGGAGGAGGAGGAGGAGGAGGGACGAAGAGAATGACACAACAATGAAGTGAAAGAGTGATCAATACAGACTGAGAAAGAAGCTATTTAGAACGACGGCGATGAAGATGCAAAACAAGAATAACAATAACGGAAATACAGAAGACACTAAGGAGAAAACCCGTGGCGAGGAGGATGTAAGTCAAGAATAAGGAAGAGGAGGAGGAGGAGGCACAGGTAACAATATACAAGTACTAACCTGGTGGACTGAGGGGTCGAAAGGTTGGTTCTTACGCCACTTCATACTGGACCGGTGGTGGTGTGGTGGTGGTCTTGAGGGTGACCTGTTCACTTGTTCAGCCCCCGACGAGCCTCATCCCTGACACCGTTCACCAGGGAGTGGAGAGGAGGGGGGGCAGAGAGAGGGCCTTCGGTCACACCCACAGGGGAACCACTCACACAGGGTTTTCAGTACTCACACGAACGCCTGTAATGGCAACACACACGACATGAACTAGTGGTAATTCCAGGTCCGCTTTTCTTGTAAGTTTTTTTTCTTCAAGGTTTTAATATTTTTCAAGTGTCAAATAAGAGTTCAATAGGTGTCTTATGAGGAGGATTCACAGCACGTCATCGTTCTTATCCGCTACGAAGTCACGGTGTCACGCCCCGCTACGTCAACTGCTGGGAACATTGTTAATCTTAATAATACGAAGCTGCACCGTTTCAGTCCCACGGTCACGCAACCCTCCCTCGCTTGGTTCAAGTTTGAATTTCCCTGCCTTCACACGCACACATCAAAGGTAGTCACACGAGAATACATACACACACTATATAGTAATAGGTGAGCTTCAATAGGCTACATACATACACACGGTTACACAAGACTAAAGAGGAAGGAAGAACACACATGTACAACAAACGTAAGCCGACTGGTAAACTTTAAACACACACACTACTAAGATACACAAACACACACACACACACACAAAGAAAGTTTTCCCGCAGTAAGTATAATGGCTTGGCTCCCCCTTCTTTAATTTTAAGTAAGTGTGTTCCCATGTTAAGGCTACGAGGGAGACAATGCATGTTATTACTACAATGCTACGCTGGTGAAGTAGGTAATAATGACTTACTTTTTGCCATATTACCTTTATAACGTGGCGACACACTTTGTACCATTACGGTCCTTTTTTTTTTTTTTTTTTTTTTACATTATACGGGACTGGCCAAGGGAAACAAAAAATAACACAAAGCCCGTTAGTGCCAGCCTCTATAAAGTTATATTTGCGAATGTTTAAAGAAAAAAATGAATACCAACTGACATAATTAATATACAAAAGGACGACGTATTAGCGATCTTTGTGCTGTGTGTGTGTGTGTGTGTGTGTGTGTGTGTGTGTGTGTGTGTGTGTGTGTGTGTGTGTCCCTTTATGACGTTAAAGTGTATGTAAATATCATCTTTAAGGTCCATTCCAAATGTCTAAACTTCTAACGTGTTTCTGACAGATATTCCCCAAAACGGAAAAAACGAATTGCGAAGTCACATTTCCAATTAGAATTAGTCAATTACACACACACACACACACACACACACACACACAGACGGGTCAACAGCCGCCGTGAAGGAGATAGGACCAAGCGACACTGATGGAAAATTGAATCAACAGGAGAGCATAACACTGTAGCATGACTCCGTAACTTCTCCATCACCACTACCTGCCCCGCCCCGCCACCCGCCCCCCTTCTGTCTGCCACGTGGAGCAGGGCAATGGTAGGGGAGACAAAAGATGTGGCTTGATTACTGCTTCTACTGTGGAACGAAGCTGACGAGAGAGAGAGAGAGAGAGAGAGAGAGAGAGAGAGAGAGAGAGAGAGAGAGAGAGAGAGAGAGAGAGAGAGAGAGAGAGAGAGAGAGAGAGAGAGAGAGAGAGAGAGAGAGAGAGAGAGAGAGAGAGAGAGAGAGAGAGAGAATAACATCAATAACCCTAAATGAAAAAATCTACGTTATAGTCCATCTTTTTCTTACTACTAGACAATAGTTCTGCTCAGTGTACATAGCCTCAATAGAACTATTTATCTATGCTTCAGTCTTTACAAAGTGAAAACAACGTGCGCATAAATTAAATCAATTCAAATTAGTTTTGTTTATTTGTATAAACTATAGAAGGTCAAATAAAATGCAAATAACAAATCATGTAATGAATACCTAGTTGTTACATAACCATCGAACTCGTTAAACCAAACTTGATTAATCTGTGACACAGGAAGCCATAATCACGTGACAATTATCAGTTATCTATTCTATTCACTTTTACTTTCACGAGTCCGTGCTTTCCCAAACCGCTAACTTCTCTTCATCTACGTCAATATCATAATTTGTTCGTGTTTGAGTTTATCTTTTCTCGAGCCTTTATCTGAAAAAGCGAGGATTGTGTCATTCTCGTCATTGCAATATTCTTCATTATTTAGAACAACTGAAAAACCAAGCTGATTAAATCGATTTTCTTTTCATCAGCTAATGAAGGACATAATATTCTGGCCACACGAATGAGTCAGCCAGCCTTGCTTGATATTCTCTCTTTCTCTCTCTACGCTTTATATTTAAACTAGCCGCAAAGCCGCCCTCCGGGCGGACTTTTTGGCTAGCTCCTGCGGAGGGCTATTGGTGGTGGGCCTTCGGCCCACCAAACACGGACTCTCCAGATAGCCCCTTCTAACTTTCCTGAAATCATGGATGTAGAAATGTATGTATTCCCCCCACCCATTCACTCACCCATTACCCATCACCCCCCACCCATTCACTCACCCATTACCCATCACCACACACCCATTACCATCACCCCCCACCTATTCCCTCACCCATCACCCCCCACCCATTCATTCACCCATCACCCCACACCCATTACCCATCACCCATACATCACCCCACCCATTCACTCACCCATTACCCATCACCCTACATCAAGGTTTCCTCAATTCTCGCAACCCACTTTTTTTTCACAATTATCGCTAATAGGCTGCTAAAAAAAAAAAAAAAAAAAAGTGATCGAATCATCTCATAAGTGGGCTTAAAACCTTCCCCTGGTCAACCCGGTTCCAAAAATGTGCCATGTGAGGTGATTGCGCCACGGGGGGCGGAACCTATACCACACACACACACACACACAGACACACACACACAGACATACACACACTTTCGCTTATATTATTATAGATGGTGTGCATGTGTGTGTGTTCGCCCGTGGCCACCGAGTGTCATCTCGGTGGCCACGGTTCGCCCCTCTATATGCGGTTATGAGGTGTGTTTGTTATAAGTGCTTTGTTTACTTGTCGTCCCCACAAGATTCTCAGCCATGACAGATGCATGTATGGATACTGAGGATTATTATAGACATGCACGCAATGACATAAAAATATAGAATTCGATAAACTGGTAAAAAAAATATAATAGTGGATATATCATAACAGTAATACAACTACGGAGTATGTAAAAACAGCTAAGACAATAACACACACTCACACACATCACACCTGTCCTACTGTAAAAATATACATAAATAAAATAAACACAATTGGTGTCTATGAAGTTAAATACATTGCAAGGTGCCAGAAATGTGGGCAATAGTATGTGTTGGCGCTGGTGCTTGAGTGGTGGAGGTGGGTGGAATGTGCGTGGGGGTGATGGTATGATTGTTGTGGGCTGCTGGTTGAATGGCGAGGCCCTGAGGGTGCTATACGCCAGATGCAGTGTCGTACATCCAACTATCATGTCATCATTACCATATTACTGTACTTATTATTACATTCTAACGTGTTATTACTTTATTTCGACCACTATATATGTATTCCTTTGCATATATTCTTTCCTCTCTCCATTGAGGCAGTTCTTCGTGTGTTCTTGGGAAGACACTTGAACAATAATCACGGGGGGTCGGGGGGGAAATAGTAAAGACGATGAGTCGACACCAAGCTACCTGGTATTTGTCTCTTCTTTAAACCTCTCTCCCCCTGGGGCACTTTCTTTGGCAAACCTCTTTATCCTTGAGAGAGAGAGAGAGAGAGAGAGAGAGAGAGAGAGAGAGAGAGAGAGAGAGAGAGAGAGAGAGAGAGAGAGAGAGAGAGAGAGAGAGAGAGAGAGAGAGAGAGAGAGAGGAAGAGAAGAGAGAAGAGAGAGAGAGAGAGAGAGAGAGAGAGAGAGAGATTTGCGCCTGCAGTGCATAGGGAGGAGAAGAAGAGGAAAAGGAGGAAGAGGAGAACGAAGAGGGTGAGGAGAAGGAAGGGGAGATAGAAGAAGAAAAAAGGAAAAGCAGAGTAAGATGAAGAAAAAGGGGAGGAAGAAAAATTAAGAGAAAAGAAAAGAGGAGATGGGGAGGAGAGGACAGGGGAGGAGAGGACAGGAGTTGCCCAGTATTGATTTTATCGCGTGAGGGCCCACCACGAGTCCTGCGACCCCCCACGTCCTCACTCCACTCCCCCCAACCTCCTTGACTGTCCTTGGAGCAAACATTTAAACCATCCGAAAATGACACTTTATTTCTATTGTTAAATCAAACTAATGGATCATTTCAACGCGGGCTTCGATCATCACGACACATGCCTCCCTCCCCTCCTCTTAAACACACTAATCATAAGTTATGTTGAATCACGTAATGACACAATTAACACCTAGTTCCTTGTTCATTTCACATAATTACTCTGAAATATCTTCCGGGGTATATTATCATACCAGGAAATATTATCTAATTACTTCCTAGCACAGAACACCATCCTGGATTTACCGAATGTTACACTACGAAAGATTGATAATATATCCTTCTGCCGCAGCCCAGCTATAACAAACACAGACACTGCGGGGACGAGTTGGACATCCGCGTGGTGTAGTGGCCTAGTTGTCATGAGTCCGTCGCCAAGGAGATGGGGAGGGGGCGGGATAGGTGGAGAGGGGAGAAGGAGTTTAAGGTGGAAGTAATGGGAGGGAGGAGTGGGTGCTATTAGTGGAAATGGAGATGGAAGGGACATATATGGGTTAGGCTGTGAGTGGTAAGTGTGTGGAAGATTCCGTACGTGGAGCAAAGTGGAAATAAGACAAATGGAAAAGAAAGGGATGAATCTATGGATAGACCAGACTACTCTATACAGATAGTCTTTGGATAGACATATACAGATACGCGGATAATATTGCGGGGGATGAGTGGGAGGGAGAAATAATCCGGGTTTTGAGAGGATGAAGGGGATGACAATAAGTAGAATGGAGGGAAGGAGAGATAGCTAAACATGTCCTATTGGTACAGTGTGAGGGAGCAGATACTGTTCCAGACCTCGGGCTCGGTGGGATGGCAACTGAAGAGGAAATGCAAAAGTGAGAAAGAGATACAGAGAAAGAGAAAGAGATGTAAGTGTTGCGAGGGAGGGAAATAGGAGAGGAGGGCAAATTAGAGGATAGAATCACCCTGTAAGCGGAGGAAAATGAAGAACAAACACAGAATATTCATTTGTGAAGTGTGGAGTGGTGTGTGGGACTGAATTAGGGGACTAGGAAAATGAGTGCTTAGGAGATAACAAGGAGATGTGATACAGAGGTGGATTGGTTTGAAAAGGAGTATTGGAGAAAAAGTTATGATTGATGTATATAGAAAATTGAAGGCAAAAAAACAAAAACTGGTAGATTCTCGTAACAAAAGGTTTAAATTTATCAGGCCATAAATATCCCCCCCCACGCATTATTCAAGAAATAACATGTGCTCCACCTCCCTCCACCAGTTGACTGTGATGTCACCGTCAACACACACCAGTCTTGATTTTCTATCGATTTATCCATTTTCACAAACACTCATTCCTTATTACAGTGACGTGTGGAACTGGTTGATTAATAAGGACAGTCGTAGCAATAACGACACGGAGGTAAAACTTTGAAGACACCCGCAATACAACAATACATGCACAAGGAAGGGACGGCAACAAGTCAATAGTTACATTTGTATGTGACAGCGTCCAACACCACTATTTCAATACACACAACAGACGATTTAAGACTGAACTGACTACTCTTCACCAACCTGTCCGCACACTCCCAATCGGTGGGAAAAATGTCGTACGGCAAAACTACCGTCGCGGCGAGGCGACCCTTCAGACCTCAACATCCTACACGGTAATATAATTTTTTCTCCCCCTATTTCGTTTTACGACTTGGGGTCATGGACACGGATTCTGGCGTCCTTGGAGGAGGATAAGCTGAACGTCACACAGCTGAAAAGGATGTAGGAACTTATTATATTCAAAACGACTGTCAAGTACCGGTAGTAATTCATGAAAGACCACAAATGTATATGCTTATGTTTCATTTCTTTCTTTTTATAGGGGTTGTGGTACTATGTTACTAGGTACTAGGCCCTTGTTTGTGTGTCATTCGCCCATGGTCTTGTCCACGAGAGTCGGACTCGCGATCGCCAGTTTCACCCTCCCGGAGTGAGCATGGAGCTACCGATCTTTGTTTTGGGTAATGCTGAAACCTTACACACCACACACCCTCATCCCCTTACTCAAGGGGGACAGTAAGCGCCCGAATTGGTCAGTGAAAAATCACCGTGAGCGAGCGAGGATTCGAACCCGGCTAACCACAGAATGGCAGGTCAAAGCTCTATCCACTTGACCATCGTGACGGTGTGTGTGTGTTTGTGTGTGTACTTTCCTGATAACTGCATATTGATTCCAGACAGGTGATTGGGAAAACTTACACAAATCATTTGCACATGTGTTTACATGAACCGCGGGTGGCTGCGTTAAAAGCTGTTGCCTTGAGCGTGACTGACACTCATGGCTCCCTTGTCATGCCTGCCGCTTTTTGGAAGGTTATGGATTTCATTAAACATCTTCATTATTGGATGAAGAAAGAGGAAAAAAAGAAAAATATAGGTCTGCGGAATGAGTGTGACAGGTGTACCGTACTACCGTAGCCTACTTGTATGCAGAAACGCCTTCACTTCTTTGCCTGAAATCCTTGAGCCGATCATGAGGATGATAAGTGGAGAAATCTTCATTATTGTCTAGTCTAGAGTCTAGACTCACTGCGGCAAGATTTCCGGGTCTTTTGAAATTAAGTCGTAGACTGAAAGATATGCATCAAAGATATTGCTAGGCAACAACTCGAACTGCTCGAGCACATAGCTACGCAGAGGTACACATATAGTACGTACTACGTGTCGACGGTTGCTATTCCTCTGCAACCCTTCGCCGGGTTGTTTAGCAATAAGCGAGGACAGCTGGTATCATGGCAAGGTCGTCGCTCGATTACCGCGTAAAGAAAAAATATCAATCCTCACTTTCAATTAGGTATAGTAAATACCACACTTTTAACCCCTTGAGCCCCAGAACGTAATTTTCATTGTAATTTGGGTACCATAAGAAGATTTTAAAGAATATAAGCGATATTTTATAGATATGACCTGTTTAGTATCCTTGTCGACTAATAAATGTGGTATATTTAGTTGTCTCTCGTAATTTAATGGCTAACAGAAGATTTTTTTATAGCAAAGAAAAGATCTGGGCGTGAAGGGGTTAATAATTTGCAACATATTCCATTCTAGTTTTTCATCAGCATACGATTGCCTTAAGTGGTTTCTAAATAGTTTACTTGGCATTGCTGGTTTTTTCCCCTCAACGGATAACTTGTCATAATATTACCTGGGTACAGGCGCCAAAGTGGCTTTGATCGTACGTCTGGCTGGCTGCACGCTCAATCGTATTGCCATTACATGCCTCATATAAGATTACCTAAACATTAATGAACAATATTTGTTATGACCTGCTCAAGGATTGTTAATCCTCATAATTGTCTAAGCCAACAGTGACAGTTTCCCTAGTGCAAGCTTGTACTGTACCACCGCGACACGCGGAGGGCGTTGCATCTCGGCAGATCTGTCGCCAAGTCGTCAAACCACACCCCACGCATGTAAACTTGTCGCCACGCCGACACTGCTCCCTTAAGCTACCTACGTCCACACTAGGCATTACGATGCGCATTATGTGCTGAGGGAAGTGGGTACCTGGAACTGTCGCCGATCGGAACTCTCGCCGCCGTCGTCGAGTGTTCCAATTCTTGATATTACAGGACCCAATATATACATTTAATTAAGTGTTACCCGTGTTTCTGCATTCAGGGATGAAATACTATCGTTAGCTTGATCAGTTAGGTTAGATTAGGTGCCATTGTCCAGATTAGGTTAAAATTTCCACGTCGACGAGTTTTAGTTTGTTGTTTCGGCGAAAATTCCCATCGGCGACAGTTCCGTAAACCACAATTGGCTGACTTGTACTAGAAAGAGCCAGATAATGATAATATAAGCCTCGTACAAAGAAAGATCCTTGTAATAATAATTATGATCCTTAAATAGTAAGAAAAATCCTTGTAAATAATAATAGTAATAAGCCTGTTAGTAAATAGGAAACGGCAGGCACGACAGTTGACGGCTGTCATCTCAGTGGCCACGCTATGATGCGCGCATTACGTTGCAGAAATGCCCCGCGCTAATTAGCCCCCAGCATCACTAAACACGAAAATAAGAGTTCCAGCATTATAATGCGCATCGTAATGCCTAGTGTGGACGGGCCTTTACGCAGCACCTCATCCTGATGCCACTGACGATGTGAGAGAAGCCTAATGAAGTCAATGATTCCGTTAGCGTGTAATAGTAATATTATCTCGGCTTGAATACACTACAACAAAATGTGCTCTACCAATGTAATACGTACCAACTTCATATCTATTTTTTCAAGCACTTTTCTTGACACCTTTTCAAATGTACGAATAATTATTTCATTCCCATCACTATTGAATTCGCTCCCGTGATTGATGTAGAAGCAATAGTCAATCAGAGCACCCACTGATGCCAGGTGTACGGTAGGCTACAGTACTGTTGTGGGATTATCAGTCTTGAGCAAAATTAAATTCACTACGTTATGTTGTAGTGTTGAGCAGTTGATCTATATTAAAGAATTCCCATTAATTCTTCCTACATAATATAAGATTGCGTGAGTGTTATAAGACTAGAAATAACCTCTGCCACAGGTGGTAAAGTATAGTATAAGTGTGAACATGCACACACGCGTATATACACAATAATACAAATTTAAGAAAGGAAATTGAAGATTGAACACTTAACAGAGCTGGGCAGCGTCCCAACTCACGAATCAAACCAAATAAGCCTGTTATACTAAAAAAGTATACCCACACGCCAGTCACAAACTAACTTTGTGACACTCTTAAACAAATGAGTTCTTTAAGGTTCATGCCAAGAATGTCTTAACCACTGTATTCGGTTATTCAGTTTATTAAAAATACAATTTATACCTCTAATATATACTCGATGGCTCCATATGTCTAGCACGGCATCACTATGGAGTCACCCAGGAATATACATGAAAAACAAAATGTACAAGTTTCCCGTTTCTCACATCTCCGGTGCATCTGTACAGCATTCACATCTTACCAATAATTTCCTTTATACTATCAAATAAGGTTAGGCAGTAGGAGGCACAGTAGATCATCTGCCTATTGAAATTTAGTCAAACCACAATCCTAAAGCACTCTGGAGCAGTGAGAGAGAGTGTGTCCGTCACTTTCCCTCGGTGACCTGGAGACTTCTTATTCTGCAAACATTCTCTTCTCTGTGGCTACACAAGTCAGTGCCAAGTGTATATTCATTATCAACTAAATATAGCTAGTACTTCTCAAAGTCTTTTCAAAAGATTGTTCTCAGCCACAAGCAATACCTCCATCTACGCGCCCTAATTACTAGACAATATATATAATGCCTATAGAAATTCACTACACAAAAAGTAACCCCCCAAACCTAAAAGTTCAAAACGGCAATATTTTTGACAATACAGCACCACTCAACTTTCAGAACGAAGAAACTGACAAAAACATTGGTCCAACACGTCTCATTCTCACTTAGCTCACTAGTCAACAAACACTCTTGCTGCCCTTCATGCACTGCTCATAAAACAGGAAACTAGTTTCTCATACGCCTCTCAATTTTTTTTTACGGGTACAAAAGTCTAAACTGAATTGAACACTAATCAGAATCAAACTTGATAGAATTGACTCTTGTATCAATATTGCCCCCATGGTAGGAGCCCTTCTTCTTCTTATTCTTCTCATGGCGGAAATTCTTGCCACGTGTCTTCTTCAGGTCATTATAAGCACGTTCGCCCCATGACCCTGTCGAACCCCGCTGCAAAGTGAAAGCATGTTAAGGTATTGGTATTCTTAAGGCTCTTGGTACCAACAAATCAATATTGCATTACAAAACTGAAAATGAATGGAAAACAAAACCTGTCATATGTTGTGCAAGAACATTTGTAATAGGCAGAGTAAAGAAAAAAACAAGTGATAAATAATTCAAATAATAATAGCATGTGCAATTTGTGTTTCATGAATGTACAACTTATGTGGTATTACCAGGACACAGGGCAAGCCTCAGTCACAACACTCCTTGTTTTTCACTCGAGAAAAAAGCAGTAAAGATTCCTAAATTTTAGAGTGCACACCAATATCCAAAATGGCTTGGCCTCCAAATAGACCAGACACCCAGTGATGGAAGCTTACGTACAAGAAAGCCATAAATTGAATATTGGTGCAGGGACAAACTTGAACGTTTACACAGTATATGAACAAATCTCTAGTAAAAGAAATAGAGAGAACTTACTATTGCTTTGCCCTGAGTCCTGGTAGTGCAGCCTCAGTCATCAAAAGTTTTCCTCTTGTTCTCGCCAGTGCCTTGATCCATGCCCAGCCCTGGGCTACTACTGAACCCTCCTCCCCTACTGCCCCTAAATCCTCCACCAAAACCACCACCCCTTCCTCCTCGGAAACCACCACCCCCTCTACCCCCCCTATAACCTCCTCTGTCACCATCATCTCTACCTCCTCTAAATCCACCACTACCTCCTCTAAAGCCTCCACGGCCTCTGGGCGAGTCACCGTCCTCACCAAACTTTTTACCAAATCCACTATCTCCATTCTCATTGTCCCTGTTGAAGCCTCCCCTGAACCCTCCTCGACCTCTGAAGCCCCCCTCTCCACCTCGACCCCTGAAGCCACCTTCCCCACCACGGCCCCTGAAGCCACCTTCCCCTCCCCGACCCCTAAAACCTCCACTTCCACCTCGACCCCTAAATCCTCCCTCTCCACCACGACCCCTGAATCCTCCCTCTCCTCCACGACCCCTGAATCCTCCCTCTCCTCCACGACCCCTGAATCCTCCCTCCCCTCCCCTGCCCCTAAAGCCCCCTCGTCCCCCCTCATCCTTTCCCTTGTAGCCCAGGCCGGCATGGAAAGGTTTACTGCTTTCGTCATCGTCATCCTCCTCCCCATCATCCTAAAGGAGAAATGGAAAACAAAAAAAAATTGGCAAAGATAATGAGGAGTAATCATTACCTTGGCTTCGAATGAATTGTCAAACTTGGGGTTCATCTCCATCTCCTCAGCACGAACTCTTCTAAAAGGGGTTTTCTGTATAAACAAACAAACAAAAAACCAAACACTTTGCATTAGTACCTGCATGTTGCCAAATCTTCTGCTTTTCCTTTTCTACATTTTGCTCCAATCTAGAAAATATTCAAATAATAACATCATGAGGAATGACCAGACTTACAATACTGTCAAAGGATGAATTGAATGAGGAATTGAAGGATTTCTGGTGGTTGTTATCCACAAAACTATCGTTCGGACTCTGAAAAGGTGAAGTGTTCTAATTATTGGAAGACAACGAGGAGAACCCAGCGATAAAAAAATAAATGAAAAGAAAAAAATTGCTCTATTTCTTTCTAGAACAACAAAGAAAACATGTGCAAGAATAGGCTATGGAGAGATTGATTGATTTAATGCCAAAAAAGGGTGAAATGTGCCAGGCATCAGAGGTCATATGGCACAATGGCAAGGCATAAAAAAGGGAAGGGTTAGAGAGAAAGTGCAACGGTGAGACAAGGGGAGAGGAACAGATCGTTACAGCAAATGAAGGATGTGTAATTGTTGGAGGAAGATCATAAATTATATCATAGATCATAAACAAACAGAAAACAATGAGTTTATAAGCCACCAAAGAGGATGAATGTGGGGTGAAAGGAATTAGTAAAATAGTGAGAATTTTATACAAGGAAAAATTTTCTTATCTAATCTATACTTTTTTAAAAATTTGCTCATTTATAATCTTTTTATAAACTTGCTCGTTTTTTTTTTGGCAGAATAATAATAATAATAATAAAAAAAATCATATAACAGTTTTGTCTATTTAAGCTGTGAGTTGGCAGTTGTATTGAATATTTGTGAGGGAATTGTTCCGGGCTTCTGTGCCACCCTACATGTGTGGGAGACGGCCAAGTGCGATAAAACAAAAATTCTTAGCTCCCCCAGGCTACTTACTAATGGCTATTCACAACACATGACCCATCACTTATTCCAAAACACACACAAACATAATGCCTTTTCAACTTTACCACACAATTTTGTTCGTACAGTATCACTTTAATTTCTTCAAATGTGGAAGTCTTGACCATATTTCGGTATCATTCATCTGTTTGACCCCTGCACGTCTGCATTCCCCACCACCTGCATGGGCTAAGGTGTGGGATTATTTTGCCTCACTGATTACTTTTATAATTTGCCACCACAGCCAAACTATTAATTAAAGCTACATTATTTGTTACTTTTTTACATTTGTGCCTATAGGGCCTATAGGCAGTGACCTCCAGGGCTGGGATGGTAGGCCCTGGAGGTTCACTTGAGGGCTGTGATGGTGGGCCCTCGCCCGTGGTGGCACATGCAAGATTTTTATAGTGACGCCTGTTCATGCCGCCCCCCCCGTGTCTTCCGATGCACTCGCAGTCGAAGGTAGAGTTAACGGGCAGCGTGTGGGTGTTTTTAGACCACTCGACGGTTACAAAAAGATCTTAAGTGGATATTCCCCCTCATCGGGGATTGAACTCGGGTCACCGAGCACGCCACTCAGAAACACTTAACCACTCTGCTACCACCTCCCCTAGGTAAAGAGCATGCTACATGAATAATTTTGGATCCATTGGAATGTACATACGTATGTTTAACAAGCCAAGGAGTAATGTTTCATTGTCTTGGGATATAAGCATCAGGTAGCAGAGTGGCTAGTTAGAGAAGTAGAAGACTCCAAAATCAGGAGAGGTTGGCATGCACGACACGGCTCCACTGACAGTGCCGTCTGGACCAGCACTGAGAAGTCAAGGCTACAGTTGGGTGTGTGGTCATGGGCAGTAACACAGATGCTGCTCACATAGTTAAGTAAGAATCCAGTTAAGAGTAAAAAATAACAGCCGACTGAGATCCCACCCTGGCAAGAGCCATTATAAAACAACAGCCAACCATTAGGTTTCATCCTCATTTCTATACATAAAAGGAACATTTCTGCCTTAAGTCAATACAGTGGACCTCCTGATCCTTCAAGACAAAAGCTTGTGTAAGGCAAAAGTCAAGCAAATGTATGAATGCAAGACTGCTATCCTTCTATACCAGCTGGACCAAAACTAACTCCTCAACGTTAACTCTTTCTGTTGGATGAATAAAAGTATCAGTGTGAAAAAAAGCCTCATACAAGTAATCTGCACTAAAATGGATTCAAATCCTGGATCTCAGTTATGAGCAGCGTTCATAATCAGCTATGTCACCAGGATACAAAATGGCCACAAAATTTCTTAAGAACTGAAAATTACTTTGCAATAATACATAACACCTGACATGAAGGGTCAGGCGTCCAGCCATGCACTCATCCAATCCTCATGTTGTAGACAAGGAAGGCCAGATGGGGGTAGATGGAGCACTCTTGAAAGAACTGTAATCCATAGTCACCAAAGTCTAGTAACTGTTATACACAGCCATTTGTCCAATTTACCCTGAGTTGGCAAATAAGAATGTTAGATTTCCTGCAATTTTGGAATGGGTTCACATCATCAACATAGGTATAAGTAATGCTACAAAGATTGTAAGGGGTGGTCTTACCTTGCCTAGAGAGCCATTGGAGGCTGCACCAGAAGCAATGGCCATCTTAATCTTCTTTGATGGTGTTTCATCTGAACTCTCGTCACTTGATTCCTCTTCGAACTGCTGTCCTTCTTAGCTGCCGGAGCCTTGGGTTTGGCCTTTGCTGCAGGGGTTTCTTCATCACTCGAGTCATCAGAATCATCACTGGACTCTTGAGCGGGTGCAGGTTTCTTTGTAGGTGCGGCAACCTTCGGCGTTGGCTTTGCCGCTTCGTCATCAGAACTGTCGCTCTCGTCTGAGCTTGATTCCTTCTTTTTAGCAACAGGCTTAACTACTTTCGGTGTTGGTTTGGCAGGTGCTTCATCCTCATCGGAACTTGAGTCTTCTTCTGAACTGGATTCCTGAGCTTTTGTGATGGGCTGACTTGCTTTGCTGGTGCAGTGGGAGGCTTTGCAGGTTCATCCTCTTCAGAACTGGAATCATCGGAATCAGAATCTTCTTTATTAGCAGGTTTTTGTGGTGGAACAGGTTTTTTAACTGTTGGAGTAGGCTTCTCTTCCTCCGAACTTGATTCTTCTGAACTGGATTCTTCAGGCTTGGCTATGGGTGCTTTCTTTTTCTGCACTGGAGTAGCCACTTTCACAGCTGGCTTTGTAGGCTTATCTTCCTCCTCTGAACTAGATTCTTCCGAACTGGACTCTTCTGGCTTGGCTAAAGGTGCTTTGGGTTTCTGTGCAGGAGTGGCCACTTTCACAGCTGGCTTTGCAGGCTCATCTTCCTCTGAACTTGACTCCTCAGAGCTGGATTCTTCAGGTTTGGCAGCAACTTTTGGCGGAGGTGCAGCTTTCGGGGCTGGGATGACTGCCTTCTTTGGTGGCTCGTCTTCTGAAGATTCTTCTGAGCTTGATTCAGGGGTCTTGGCTTTAACTGGCACAGGGGTCTTCTTTACTGCTGGCTTAGCTGGTTCGTCTTCCTCTGAGCTGCTCTCGAACTATCCTCATCTCTTGCTACACTAGGAAATACATTATCATACTACCCTTTGTATATATAATATAAATAAAAAAAAAACAAAAAAAAAAAAAATTATACATATATATACATATATTTATATATAATATAAAATAAATATATAATATATATATATATATATATATATATATATAATATATAAAAAAAAAAAAAATATTAAAACGTCAGTTTCCTAATCACAAACACTTAAGTCTTGCCAACCGTTTCAACATTAAGCTGATCAATCTCTTTCACATCTAAAGGCTATGTTACTAATGGCCACAGTGAGGTATAAACAACACACAAAACTTGAAAAAGCCCCATTTTTTGTTTGCTTTTGTTGTTTTTTCTTTTTTGTTTGATTCTTGTGTATAAATTCTAGGGATTGATTTTGCGGGAAGGGGTTAACATTTCGAAAAGGAAGCAACAATAATCTGGGTGAAAGCTACAGTGATGATCCCACATCTCCAACAACTCACCTGCTGGCTTGGCCACCACCTTCTTGGGCTGCTCCTCCTCCTCAGAGCTGCTGTCGCTGTCTGACTCTTGAGGCTGAAGGGAGCACATTGTTACAATCTAGGCTTTGAAATTCTCAATGCACCCTTATCCACTAACTAATTATTTGATACTAAATGCTGATTGATACAACTCTGCAAACCTTTGACTTAGCATATCCATTATTGGATTAAACACTAAACAATTAGGTTCATAAATACCCATTACCCACTGACTTGTTTTGGTGCTACCTATAACTAGCTGATCACCGTAAAACTACAAGCAATCTCAGTCACTGAATGCAACAACATTTATGCCTGGCAATGTATATCAGCATCATATAAATATGCCTGCATAACATTAAGTGGTTGAGGTACACATTATTTCAGTTATTGAAAGCCTGATACTTAACAGATCTTAAAAACAAGGGTCAGAATAAATGGAATGAAACATTCAAATATTAAGTAGTTACTCTATTAATTTCACTATTTGAGTGTGCACGAGTTTTCTAATGAATGCATGAGGAGTCATAATGTATTTCAGGTGCCAAATCAGTAGCTGTTCCTGTAGGACACTCACTTACCTTAGCTTTCAGCACAGCCTTCTTGCCTGACTGAGGAGTTCCATTAGCTTTTTTACTGGCTTTGCCATTTACCAATGGAGAACCCGGTACACTTTCCCCTGGGGGAAAAAAAAAGTTTTCTTAATTTCTTATATACATACACAAAGAAACATATCAAACACCTTTCTGCTAAAGCTGATGCCTCACCTGAACTGTCCTTCTGCTTGCGCACCTTCTTGGAAGGCGGAGCGTCCAGGCTCAGACGCCGCTTGTTGGGGGAGGTCCTGCAACGAGGCAAAAATTATCATTCCAATGATTCAAAAGTATATCTAAGCTAACACTGATTCAATACGGAGGATGGCAATGTATGGAATCAGCTAGCTGATCTCTCTCTCTATATATATCTATCTATCTATCTATCTATCTATCTATCTATCTATATATCTATATATCTATATATATATATATACTCTCTCTAAATTTAATATCAGTGGCCAACTGCAGCCTGCTGGGCATGGTTGAGTAACTTCTCGGTCAAGTTAGCAGGATGAATTTTACAACTGGTTGTCACCGTGAAACAAAGTTAGAGTTGGTAAGATACGGTAACATTAACAAGAGGAGCAAACCCATTCAATGATATTCTCAATAATTATATATCAATAAATCATAAATTAATTCCATTCCAAAATTCAAGCTGAAAATGTGTAAATTACAAATGAAGTCTTCCACAAGCACAAAGCATCATCAGTATTCACTTGTACCTCACACTATAGATGATTTAATGGCACTACAGTTCTTAAGGGGAGCGTCGAACGAATATTTCCGCAAAAAATCTAAATGTGAAAAAAATGTCATGCCTAGTTGAACACTTGAGCAAGCGTGTGACAAAGAAATATAAAGAAATCAGCAAAAATGAAGAGATGTGGCTTATTTCTCCCCCCCCCCCCTCATTTGTCACTTATGTCAAGCCGTGTGCATAATATATATGAAATATATGCAAAAATATATCTGTAAAGATTTTTTTTTATGATATTCACTGGCATAGGCAAACTGGCACCTCTCAGTCCCTCTCTGTGAGACAAAGGGTCGTTTTAATAAGGCCTCAGTAGTGAGGGAGTAGAAGGAGAAGCCGGGTGTCGCTGTTCGTCTCTCAGCCTTCCACCATTCCTGCTCCCTCCAGACCATTTATTCAGCGCAGGATTGATCTACCTCACGCTCTCTACCTCCTCCACCACCATGCCGAGGACATCAAGGCATAAAGTGGCTCAGAGAGAGAGAATGCTGGCTGTAGTTCAACAAACTGTCCATGCGCGTCTGACAGCTAGCACCCTTTTGTGACTAGTACCTTTTGCAAAAGTGGGGACCAGATACCAGCTATGTCATATAACACTTCAAGAGTGATACAGAGCGTGGCTGCGAGAGTAAACAAACAAACCAGCACCTGCTCAGACACACCCAAGCCTCGAGGTTTAAAGGGCGCGGGACTTTAAACCACGATATTCAAAATCTTTTTTTCCTGTTTTTCTTTAATAACTTCGCCACTATTGTACCAAATTTAATAAACAATCTATCATTGGAAAGAGGAATTAAACTGTGATTTTCTGATCTTCCGTTTTTTTTTCAATTATGGGTAAATAATTTCAAAAATTAGCAAATATGTACCTTCACGAAAATAAAAACAAAAAGAGATCTCAACACTTAAAAAAATTAAATTCAAAATTCTTAAAAGATCAATCGTTTGGATATTTTGAAATGGATATTTCAGTATTTTTTCATCAGTGCAAGTCATTCTATAAGAACATTATTAAGAGTTAAATTTCGTAAAAAATATATAAAAAAAAAAAAAAAAAAAAAAGGCTGTTATTTATCGACCTATGGATCTGAAAATGAGCTAGGATTATTTGGCATAAGCCGTTTTGACAAAAAAAAATCATGACAATACACTGATAATTAAAAAATGGTATGACATTCCCCTTAAAGTAATCGTCCAGACCCATTTTTTTTTTTTGCCTAATTATGTTTAATATATTCAAAACACCTAATCCACCAAAAATAATTGATTTCTAGGCCTTATTTCCGTAAAAACACTACTTTTGTAAAAAGCGAGCGAATTTTTTCTTCTTCCCCCCAACAGGGCTACGAATATTATTGATGACATCACAGCAGGAACTCCAATGTAAACAAAAGTCTTCTGCCTGTGTATAGTAGTAGTAGTAGTATAGTTGTGGTGGTAATAGTAGTAGTAGTAGTAGTGGTGGTGGTAGTAGTAGTAGTATAGTAGTGGTGGTAATAATAGTAGTATAGTAGTGGTGGTAATAGTAGTAGTATAGTAGTGGTGGTAATAGTAGTAGTAGTTAGTAGTAGAAGCCACCCAGCCACACCACCGCCTTGCCACATAGCGTAGTATTGACGGTATTATTACGTTATAGGACAGATATAGACAGTATGGACAGATTATATAACTAAGGGAAGGATTACTGCTAGAAGAGACAAGGTATTACGTTGTGAGAGACAGTGAGATGAAGAGATAATAGCAAAGGTGAGGTGTGTGTGTGTGTGTTGGCAACTCTAACCCTGGCCCACTGTCTCTCTCTTCCCTTCTTCCTTCTTCCTCATTTCTTCTTCTCTCTCTCTCTCTCTTCCTCCTGACTATAAGGTTGTAGTGGTGGTTATCAGCGCGGGAAGTTGAGGCTTCCTGCTGTGACATCACCGAGCCGTGCAGCGTCGTCTGCAAGCCTTGAGCAGCGTTTTGAGAGCTCGGGAAATTTACAGATTTTGATGGCGGATTATTTAAAAACGACTGACTGGATGCAAAAAGTGACACCATATTGTTGATATACTCGCTAATGGCTATAATTTGATTGCATTAAATCAGTTATGATGAAATGGTCTGGACGATTACTTTAAACCTTCCAGTTGTAAAGCTGAGAAGAAATAACAAACCATTATCCTCACATTCTCTTTCAAAGGCAAATACTCCCCTCAGACAGGCATCCCCACCTCCCCCATACACTATCACCCACTTCCCCTCAGACAGGCATCCCCATCTCCACCTCTCCCCCATACACTATCACCCACTTCCCCTCAGACAGGCATCCCCATCTCCACCTCTCCCCCATACACTATCACCCACTTCCCCTCAGACAGGCATCCCCACCTCCCCCCCATACACTATCACCCACTTCCCCTCAGACAGGCATCCCCACCTCCCCCATACACTATCACCCACTTCTCCTCAGACAGGCATCCCGACCTCCCCCCCCATACACTATCACCCACTTCCCCTCAGACAGGCATCCCCACCTCCCCCCCCATACACTATCACCCACTTCCCCTCACAGGCATCTCCACCTCCCCCATACACTATCACCCACTTCCCCTCAGACAGGCATCCCCACCTCCCCCCCCCATACACTATCACCCACTTCCCCTCAGACAGGCATCCCGACCTCCCCCTCCCCCACTTCCCCTCAGACAAGCATCCCCACCTCCCCCTCCCCCCATACCTATCACCCACTTCCCCCCAGACAATCATCCCCACACTCCCCCTTCCCATACACTATCACCCACTTCCCTCAGACAGGCATCCCCACCTCCCCCCCCCCCATACGCTATCACCCACTTCCCCTCAACAGGCATCCCCACCCCCCCATACACTATACCCCCAAAAAGCATCTCCATCTCCCCCATACACTATCACCCACTTCCCCTCAGACAGGCATCCCCACCTCCACCTCCCCCACACTCAGGTCTGCAGCCTCTCCTAACATAGCCTGAGGACAATGATGTAGATGATCCTCTCCCATTAAGCAGTTTTCTAATATAAAAATGTGTTTCAGTAGTGCGTAATTTATTAACCCAATGATATTTATAATGCTGCATAAAAAACGACGGCAGCGGGAGAAAAGGAAGATCAGAGTGGCACAAACAGGTGACTCGCAACAAATCTAATAATCTGAAGCCTTGAGGTGTTATATGAGAATCCTATTTAGTATTAAATACACCAACTTATTTAATGTATATGACTACGAATACAACCATTAGAATTCGCTGGGGTTAAAGTAGTAGTAGTAGTAAAGAGCTAGACCTCATTCAAAAAACAAATTCATAAATACTTACTGGAGATAATGCTTAATAATTTCGACAACTGACGGAGCATCATCTGGCAGTTTTGCCAGGTTCTGAAAATGTAGAGAACACACCTGATGAGCCAATCCAAAGTTAGTTCCACTTGAATCTTACACATACATGATAATGCATCTATCTGCTGCCCATAACAATAATAATAGAAGTTAGACATAAATGTGCAGTAATAACTAATCATAATGCATATAACAACCCATCCTTAACCATAATCTATTATGTTTAATACAGTATGGTCAAAATGCCCAGTGGTCACGTGCTGCTGTGTAGTAAGGAAGGTGTGTTTGATAGTGATGATGATGCGAGTAATCTGTACACAATACATGCTTAACATTGAATGCACCAATCAGCTGCCCCGTAGAAAAGGGGGGGAAGGCAGGGGGCGCGGCCTCCTTAGTGCATTTTGACCACATTAAATTAAATAGACTAGTCACTTAACTTAGCCTGTTACTAGAGCTTCTATTCTGGGACAAAAAAATTGTGATACTATATAATTATATACCTAGTGTTTTTAGTAGTAAACATAAGAAATACTAAAGTGAAAGGCTAGTTCTACACCTGTAGCAGTGATGTCAATACTAAGTGGTTGGGAAAGAAAGATAGGTTCATTTTCGTTATTGGGCACCATCGTTTTGAGGACAAACTTGTTCTAATAAAATAAGTTTTGAAAGAATCTGGCACGCATTTTTGGTGGAAACCCAATAATGATAATGGCACAGCATCATTATCTTTGGTTTTGGTACAGGGCGGCTGCTCTGACCTGCCCCGCTACCATCTTGCTCTGACCTGCCCCGCTGTCCTATTGTTGATGAACTGTTTTCTTCTATAAATTATTTTCAGCTACATTAAACCCCATCCCTAACCTAACCTTACCCAGCAGTTTGAGACAGAAATTACTAGGTAGTTTAGAAACATGAGGTACAAAAGAAATTAGTATTTCCACTAAAATCTAGTGCATTATTTATCCAAAACATTGAAAAAACATCAAAACTCATCAGTATAAAAATTGGGATCACATGGAGATCCGTTACCCCAATGTTACCCCCTGGAGATCCCCCGCCCCACTCCCACCCGCATGAAGATCGGCCACCCTAAGTACTGGGTGGCGGATCTTCATGTGATCCAAAAATTGTCTTCAAAAACAGTGGTGCCAAATAACTAAATACAAAAATACAATGATGTACCATTCTTACCTAACCAAACCTTATCATAACTCCTAATAGGTGGATAAACTGTACACCCCTTGACCCTCCGTAATTACAATATATCTACCCTCCAGCATTTTTTCTTCATTTATTAACTTTTTTATCCACATTCTCCCTGATCTTCATAGCCCTCCCCACTATCGGGGGTCAAGATTGCCATGGTCATAATGGTTACTATTTATTTGCACAACAAACGAGACCCCAAAACACTCAAAGGGAAAAACAAACCTATCAAATGAAAGAAAATACCCACCAAAATTTAGAAAAGGCAATAAAGGTAATATTTACCAGGCTAGGTTAGTAATTTTTTGGGGGGTGTTGGGGTGCGGGGGTGCGGGGGGCATCTCTCCCATACGATATAATTACGCTTTAGAGGTTATCTGAAGGGATCTGTGAAGGTCTGAAGAAAAAAAGCCCATTAATAAGGGCTGGAAAACACTAGAATTTTACCAACGTGATTAAGCCGTGAAAAAGCCGTGAAAAGCCGATTAAATGTATGACTTAGGTATTGTAATATCAAGATTGGCTAATATGTATAACATGACTGGGTCTGGATTAGAGTACGTATTCTTTAACTTTCTACTTATTCTTTAGGTCAGAACGAGTGTAAAAGTAACGTGAAATGTTGTACAAATATTAAAATTTTCGGTATAGGCTATGTGCAGTTTAAACCAATACATGATCGGTGGTCTTGAGTAACCTGAACGTTTCGTTCTCATCATAAGGATTAAGAAGTATTTATAACCCCTCCAACAACCATCAGAAATGGAAAAATATCACAAGGCGAGTCTTAGGGGGCGACCTCCCCCAGTGAGATTAGGTTATGTAATCAATGCCCAGGTTAAGTTAGTTAACTAGCAGCCCCCCCTCCCAGGTAAGTCAAGAGTATTGGTCAATAGGGAGTATTGGTTGAAACTGCATATTTACCAATTTTTTAAAGCTAGATTAGGCTAGAACTGGCTTAGGTTAGGTTAGTTTGATAGGTTATTATTTAGTATTATACCATGTTTGGCCATACTCCCCCCTCTTCCCCAAAACAAGCTTGGTGACTTGGGGGAATGCAGAATATTTGACTGAGGTACAAAACATGTGTCGCAACCAGTTTTAGGGGTGTTGAAAAAATTAATAGATCTAGGGAAAATGGATTGCGTTTCTTCTAAGTCCAGAGACGAGTGATCCAGACGATCCTCAAAAACAGAATGATGGCCGGAGTCTCGAGCCTCCCCCCTTTAGGAGGTTAGGTTAGATTATCTGTGGTCGAGGAGGGGCCCCCCCACGCTAGGTTAGATTACTGGAGTCGAGCCCCCCCCCCCGCTAGGAGGTTAGGTAAATTTCCCTCGATCTAGTTAAATTGGTAAAATTCTAGTCCTTTCCCGCCCTTATTAGTGGCTTTATTTTCTCCAGACGTTCACAGATCTCTTCAGATACCTCTAAAACGTAATTATAGAATGGGGGAGATGCCCCCTTCAACCCCCCCTCCCCACTATGTAGTACTACCCCCACCCTGAACCCCACAAAATAATATTACTAACCTAACCTTACCAATAACCTCATAGCGAGACCAAAGGGCGAGAAAGAACTAGAATTTTAAAGATAAATCAAAGCAAAATCTAACCTAGCCATTACTGTCGGCGAGTTTTCCCGAGCTATGTAGGGATAAAAATATCGGTAGATGACAGTACCAGGTACCATGAAGCAAGGATGGGTAATGTCACGGTGGTTATGCAACTTGTTTATGGATGGAGTAATAAGATAAATCAAAGCAAAATCTAACCTAACCATTACCGTCGGCGAGTTTTCTCGATTTGTGTCGGGATAAAAATATCGGTAGACGACAGTACCAGGTACCATGAGGCAAGGATGGGTAATGTCACGGTGGTTATGCAACTTGTTTATGGATGGAGTAATAAGATAAATCAAAGCAAAGGTTGGTGATGTTGGTATAGACTCAAGAGTATTCATTGGCTCGTCAAGTAACACTTAAACCATGATGTAGCACTACTTATTATGAGGAAAGACAACAAAATGAACTCAATTAATAAGGTATTTTGATACTATCATAACCATGAATATGTACAACCTACAAAGAGAAGACTACGACGATGAAAAAAAAGTTGTTTTGGGCGAAATTGATATTCCAGGTGCTATGTTTCCGCGCTCGCTGACAACATAGAGAAGACCTGAGGTGATGGTTGATGTGCGAAGGCTTCTAAACCAGGAAAAAGTCACCGCAGTCTCATTAAGAAGTATGCAAGTGGTAGGGACACATTACGTACCTACCAGTTGCTTACCTTTTGACGAGGCTCTGTTGTGACCGTTTTCTTGGTTTAGAAGCCTCTGCACATCAGCCATTACCTCAGGTCTTCTCTATAGTGTTGTCAGCGAGAACAGAGCACAGTAATATAGCCCCTGGAATATCAATTAAAAATAACTTAAATTCTTCCATCGCCGTAGTTTTCCCTTCGTAGGTCCACCCGCGGCGACCCCGCCTTATCCCCACAATGCACCGATGTAAACAAACCGTGACGTAGTTATGTCTGGGGCCCATTGGGGGTGTGGTTTCTGTTTACCTTAATGGATTCTAAGAAACATTCTCCATGAACTTCCGTCGCAAATCACTACTTTCGGAGATATAAGATGTTTTTAATAGGAAGGAGTGTATAGGAGATATGAAAATTAAACTAACCTAACCTCCCCCCTTTGACTCACTAACCTAACCTCCTAACTAAAGCCAAATCTGCATTAAATAAGTGTCCGCGGCAAGGGAAGAACAGAGGCGATGCAGGCAGGGGCGGATTGGCCATAGGGCAAACCGGGTTGTGTCCCGGTGGGCCAGTCTGAGTCCCGGCGGGGCCAGCCCTCTGTAGCGCAGCATGGTACGGTTGTGAGACGTTCATGCCCGAGACCGTATTGTGCCAGACGAGGCAGCCTGGCTTCTCCTCCATCCCTCTCCCGTATTCTAGCTATTGAATCTGAAGGAGTATGACCCCAGAGGCAGATTGGCCACAGGACACACCGGGCTGTGTCCCGGCAGGTCAATGTGTCTAAGGGCCGCCGGCGCCAGGGCCCGGGGGCCAGACTCGAGTATGCTTAACTAGCAAGTGGCTATCGGGATTAGAGCCTGGTAATATTATTGGTACGAAATCAAAAGTACAGGGAGGTCCCGTTATACGAGCATTCGATATACGAGAATCCGATGATAAGAGATGTGTAAATTAGGGTCTATTTTCAATATACAAGATCGAAAATCCAATGTTACGACATTCAAACTGGGGTGAGTAAAATTACCAAGTTACTTACTAAAGTAAATTATAAGTTATCTATTAAAATTATAGTCAATTATTGACTATATGATTTTACCTAAGGTTGTACGATAATCAATCTGAAAATATGATAATTCTGGTGGCTCGGTACGACAATGTGGCCTACAAAAATTCACACCCCTGGGCGAGAAGCCAGCAACGGAGGTAGTATGGCCAGCAACGACCTGCTCGCACTACCTAGATACTACTTTCCCTAACGACAGAAGATACAAAGCTCCCTCGGTAGGTCGTAAACGAGTAGGAAGGTTGTGACTGGCTAAGGCGTCATTTGTCACCAGCCAATGACAAACAGTTTTTAAAACTTCTCGACCAATCACAAGCCAGCGAGACATATTTCCGGGCAAGAATGGCATGCCAGACTGCCTCTCTCCGCCTTCTGTCCCCGTCATCTAAAACTAATTCTCGTTTTATTTGGAATGCTTGCGTTTTAATGAGTTTTAATGTATCAGATAGTAAGATATATAAGTAAGGAGCCTGTGTTGCTAGTGTTTTGGTGGTAGAAGGTGTGTATGTGGGTTAAAATAGTGACTATTTGAGTTATGGGGCGGCTCCGCGGCAAGAAATTCTCAGTCACTCACTGCCCCGCCAGCAGTCACCTCATCATAAAATCTTTAAATAGCCCTTATTTAAGGTGACACACGGTGCTATATTGATTTATATAATGACACGTGTATATAACATCTCACCATAATCACTAAGTTGTATAATAACGAGTGATAAGACGTTTAAGCCTGCCCAAACCTACCGTGGCGGAGGAGGCGGCGGCCTACCCAGTCCGCCGCCTCTCTCAAAAACCGCCGTCATCCGCCTCACTTGTGCCTTCCTGAAGAAGACAGTCAGCTCCTACGCCTGTGATAGCACCATAGGATTCCTCAAAGGATCCTCGCTTTCCTACTAAATAATTACCAAGGAGATCTCCGCTGGCAGCGGAAATCGGCTGCCGCCCGCACAACACAACACCCCATTATCAGCTGTATAATATGTGCCTTCCTGAAGAAGTCAGGTCAGCTCCCACGCCTGTGATTGCACCATAGGATATCACCAGGGATCATAGGATTCCTCAAGGGGTTCTCGCACCCCTACTAAATATTACCAAATTTTATTTTAGCTTGAAATACGTCTTTTTTTTTCCCACTTTTCTTAATTGATGGTCCTGGAACCGAACCTATATTTTACCATTAGTTATGTGTTTCGTTATACCAGATTTCCCTTTACGAGTATGCCAGGTGGAACCTAACTGCTCGTATCTTCGGGACCTCCCTGTACAACATTTTATGAAGCAATTTATAAGAGAGAGAAAGAGAGATCAGCTGTTTCTAGCATGGGTGTATAATAATATAACTCCAATTAATTCTAGCGCATTTATTGGAGACCATTGACGTTGAGACAGCTAGCTTGGCCTCAAAATCCTCCTTTTGGGACATGGTCCACAACAAACTGTACAGTGTCATGGCACCACGGGCCACACACCTCAGTGTAATGGTTTTTTTTACAGCACAAAGGACTGGCCAAGGACAAAAAGAAGCCCGCTTAGTTACCAGTGCCTATAAAGATGACTGTAAGAGAATACAGAAAGAGGGGTGAGCCAGTTTAGTTCGGGAGGTGTCTTGTTACTCCTTTCTTGAAAAAAAAATGTCGTCGGAAGGTGGAAGAATAGAAACAGAAAGAGTGTTCAAGAGTTTACCAGTGAATGGCATGGAAGAGTGAAGATACTTGTTAACTTTTGCACTGGAAGATGGACAGGATAGGGATGAGAATGAGTAGAAAGTCTTGTGCAGCGAGGCCGCGGGAGGGGGGGAGGCATGCAGTTAGCAAGTTCAGAAGAGCAGTGAGCACGAAAATAACGATAGAAGATAGCAAGAGAAGCAACATTGCGGAGATGACTTAAAGATTGAAGACAGTCGGTCAGAGAAGGGGAGTTGATGAGACGAAAAGTTTTTTTATTCTACCCTGTTGAGGAAAGCTGTACGAGTGGATCCCCCCCAAACATGTGCGACATACTCCATACATGGGCAGATAAGGCCCCTGTAGAGAGCAAGCAACTGGGAGGGATAAAAAAATTGGACGCAGACGCCAGAGGACACCTAACTTCTTAAAAGTTGTTGTAGCAAGAGATGAGATGTGAGATTTCCAGTTCAATTTTTTTGTAAAGGATAGTACTAGAATGTTCATTGTAGAAGAAGGAGACAGTTGAGTGTCATTAAAGAAGAGGGGATAGTTATCTGGTAGGTTTTGTCAAGTAGATAGGTGAAGAAATTGGGTTTTTGAGGCATTGAACAAAAGAAGTTAGGTTTGCTTTGTCCCAATCAGAAATTATAGAAAGGTCAGAAGTTAGGATCTCCGTGGCATTTCACCGTGAGGCACTTAGTTCCTGTTGAGTTGGACGTCTAATGAACGACGTTGACAAATGCAGGGTAGAATCATCAGCGTAGGAGTGGATAGGGCATTGAGTTAGACTTAGATCATTAATGAATAATAGAAAGTGATTGATAGGATAGAACCCTGGGGAACACCACTATTAATAGACTTGGGAGAAGAATAATGTCCGTCTACAGTAGCTGCAATAGAACGGTTAGAAAGGAAAATGAAGATGAAGTGGCATATAAAAGAATAGAAACCGAATAATGGTAGTTTAAACATTAAGGATTTGTGCCAGACTGCTTTTGATATGTCAAGGGCAACAGCAAAAGTTTCACCGAAACCCCTAAAGGAGGATGACCAAGATTCAGTTAGGAAAGCTAAAAGATCGCCAGTAGATCGCCCTTTAAGGAAACCGTACTGACGATCAGATAGAAGATTGTGAGCAGATACATGCTTAAGTATCTTCTTATTAAGTATAGATTCAAAAACGTTAGAAAGGCACGAAGTCAAAGCTATAGGACGGTAGTTTGAAGGATTAGAACGGTCACCCTTCTTAGGAACAGTTTGGATGTGAGCAAACTTCCAGCAAGAAGGAAAGGTGGAAGTAGATAGACAAAGACAGAAAATGTTGACCAGGCAAGGTGCAAGCACAGAAGCCCAGTTTTTGAGAACAATAGGAGGGATTCCGTCAGGACCGTAAGCCTTCCGAGGATCTAGGCCAGAAAGGGCAAATAAAACATCATTACGAAGGATCTTAAAAACATAGTCAGAGGATGGAGGAGAAGGAGGAATTTATCAACCAGAGTGGAATATTTAGCAAAAGTTTGAGCACAAAGTTCAGCTTTAGAAATAGATGAGACAGCTGTGGCGCCATCCGGGAGAAACATAGGAGGGAAAGATGAAGAAGACACAAATTGTTAAAGATGTTTTTAGCTAGATGCCAGAAGTCACAAGATTAGTTTGATTCAGAAAATTGACATTTTCTATGAATGAAGGAGTTTTTGGTAAGTTGAACAAATATTTGGCAAGATTATGGGCAGAAATATAGAGGGCATGAGTTTCAGGAAATGGATGGTTACTCTACCGTCTGTGAGCCGCCTCTCTATCTTGTACAGCATGAGAACAAGCAGAGTTAAACCAAAGTGGACGGGCTTTAGGATTAGTGTGTGTGGAATGTACGCCTCCATGCCAGAGACTATGACCTCAGTTATGCGCTCTGCACAAAGAGATGGGTCTCTGACATGGAAGCAATAATTTTATTCCATGGAAAATCAGAGTAGTACTGTCTTAGGTCTTCCCACTTAGCTGCGTTGAAATGCCAGAAGCACCTCCGCTTAGGTGGGTCCCGAGGCAGCACCGGAGCGATAGGACAGGTTACAGAAATATAATTGTGATTGGAGGAACCCAACGGAGAGAATAGTTTCACAGAGTAAGCAGAAAGGGTTAGTAGTTAGGAAAAGGTATATAATGTTGGGCGTGTCTTCGTGGATGGTCAGGAATACAGGTAGGGTGCTGCACCAGCTGCTCTAGGTCTTGGAGGATAGAACAATTGTAGGCTTGTTCACCAAGCTGGACAGTGAAAGACGATGATAGCCAAAGCTGGTGGTGAACATTGAAATCACGAAGTAATGAGTACTGAATGATAAGACTCATGTAAATTTCAAAATGAGTGATTATATTGATGGGAAGTATGAGAAATGTGCATATTTATAGTCAAGTGGATTGTGTGGCGGGATGCTCTGCAGCTGTGTTGATGCCCAGTCCAGTTTGCTGGTTAAAATTTAAATGTTTTGTAAAATGGCTCGTGAATGACTGGGTTTATTGCGTGAATCTAGACTTATTGCTTCAATAGCTTTTCAGACCGTGAAAACGCACTTTCATACAAGAACTATGGAAAAAAATATACAAGTGTGGTGTATATGATATATTTTTTGGTTTGAATATAGTGCATTCAACATTTTACTTTTTACCTATTTGAAATAGAATAAGTAATATTTTTTTATTCAGGGGTACTATTTTATTCATGACTGAAGTTTGCAAGATAGGGCCGGGGCCTGTAGATGTCTGTCCCGGGCTGGTTTAGGGTACCCAATCCGCCCCTAGATAGGAATATGTCTCCTTGTTTACAAAATGCCTCCCTCTTCCTCTTCTTGTGACCTGCATCGTTTTTGTTTGGTATTTTATTAAACCTTTTTATTATTGGACCCCCAGTTAGGAGGTTAAAGGTTAAGTAAGGTAAGGTAAGGTAAGGTAAGGTAAGGTAAGGTAAGGTAAGGTAAGGTTAAGTTCGGTTCGGTTCAGGTTAGGTAAGGTAACGTTAGGTAAGGTAGCCACGGGTGCGCCTCCGAAACAAAAGCGATGCAGGTCACAAGAAGTGGAAGAGGGAGGCATTTTGTAAACAAGGAGACGCATTCCTCCTCCCACCTAAAATGTTCTATATCTCCGAAACTATTAATTTGCGACAGAAAGCTCAGAGAAAATGTCTCTTAGAATACAATAAGGTAAACAAAAACCATGCTCCCAATTAGAGAGAACTGCAACTCGAGAAATGCCAGTGGTCGCTGGCAGTTTTAACTCAAAGGTTGGTCTACTGTGTTTTGCCTCCGCGACTAATATTTTTCATAAATTAATTTCGCGATAAATATTGATGCACCGCATCTGAATACCAAAAAATATAGTTCTTCTGTTGTTCTACTAATTATATGGATGACATGCATTACGATGGAACGTTCTATAATAGCAATTTAATGCAAATTACTCGCCTCGAGTAGCAAAGCTTAATAGATTTTTTACATGTATATTGTGGCATGTAAAATTTGGGCGATGTTCACACTGTTTTCTAAGACAGTACTGCTGCGTCTGGCAAACGCTTGTCAAAATACAATAAGCAATGCCTTGGAAAAACGAAGAATAAAGAATGCCGAAATCGGCTTGTTGCTGCGACAATGTAGGTTATAATTGTGGAGGCGACGTGCCGCGGCGGGAAGTGGTGGGCGGGGAGATTGTGGCGGGGAGATTGAATCAAAACATTGCCACTTCACGCGTCGACTCATTGCACTTCTAGGCTTTCTATCTGATTGATACACAATAATAACAGGAAAATATGACTGCCTAGGTATAGATAACTTCTAAACATTCGTTATTGACTATATAATATCATAGAGTAGCATTTACCTCGCCTCCTCAACTATAACCTACTTGGTTATTTGGTTATATACAATGTTTTACAGAATCAGGCTTCTATACAATATACATATAGAAGAAAATCGTTCTTAATATTATACTTGTGTGTTTTAAGTGCAGTGGAATAAGCCCATATTTTTCTTTCAAGTTGACCAACTTTTCACCAAATTGTGAGTTAAAACTACCAGCGACCATTGGCATTTCGGAGTTGCAGTTCTCTCTAATTAGAGAGAACTGCAACTCCGAAATGCCAGTGGTCGCTGGCAGTTTTAACTCACAATTTGGTGAAAAGTTGGTCAACTTGAAAGAAAAATATGGGCTTATTCCACTGCACTTAAAACACAAAAGTATAATTTTAAGAACGATTTTCTTCTATATGTATATTGTATAGAAGCCTGAGTCTGTAAAACATGCATTTAACCAAATAACCAAGTAGGTTATAGTTGAGGAGGCGAGGTAAATGTTACTCTATGATATTATATAGTCAATAACGTATGTTTAGAAGTTATCTATACCTAGGCAGTCATATTTTCCTGTTATTATTATGTATCAATCAGATAGAAAGCCTGGAAGTGCAATGAGTCGACGCGTGAAGTGGCAATGTTTTGATTCAATCTCCCCGCCCACCACTCCCCGCCGCGGCGTGTCGCCTCCACAATTATAACCTACATTGTCGCAGCAACAAGCCGATTTCGGCATTCTTTATTCTTCGTTTTTCCAAGGCATTGCTTATTGTATTTTGACAAGCGTTTGCCAGACGCAGCAGTACTGTCTTAGAAAACAGTGTGAACATCACCCAAATTTTACATGCCACAATATACATGTAAAAAATATATTAAGCTTTGCTACTTGAGGCGAGTAATTTGCATTAAATTGCTATTATAGAACGTTCCATCGTAATGAATGTCATCCATATAATTAGTGGAACAACAGAAGAAATATATTTTTTGGTATTCAGATGCGGTGCATCAATGTTTATCGCGAAATTAATTTATGAAAAATATTAGTCGCGGAGCCAAAACACAGTAGACCAACCTTTGAGTTAAAACTGCCAGCGACCACTGGCATTTCTCGAGTTTCAGTTCTCTCTAATTATGTAGGGAAGTTTGGTGCCATCGTAAAAATTTACTGTATTTTTTTACCTGGAGATCAAGAACTAGAACTGTCGCCGAGAATTGATCGAATTCAGATCGGCGACAGTTCCGGGTGTCGCTGTTACGCGAGATCCCTGTTCAGTACTTCAGTTGGCCTTCTGCGCATGCGCGGCGCCGCGTCAACACAGCAGCATTGAGCGTTAAGTTAAGGCGCGGTCACACGAGCAACTTTTCTGGCAATATTACAGCCGGCAACACAAGCTCGGATATAATTGCGCTGTTTTATGAAGACCATCATGTTGGTCTTCCGACAATATTCTTGTCAGAATATTCTCACAGAAATCCCACCGCCAACGCATATTATTTGACATTCATTTTTAATGCACGCTCTAATTCAATATACAGAAACTGAAATAGATAGCTACATAGTGGCAAGAACCGATTACAATACGAAGTGTGAAGCCCTGTACATTCTTGTACGTTTTTTTAAGCGTTTTGAAGGATACAAAACACCTAGAAAAATTTACATGAGTTAGGGATAGTTTCCATTTTCTTTGTTGACGGTCTATTAATAACTAAAAAAAAATTAGGGGATACCAACTTATTATTGATCACTTTGATGTTTGAATGTCTTATGTTATATGTCTGACGCGCTTCCGTACACAAGAATCCATTTCAATCATTCACCACCCTATTTGTGAACCAGTTTCTCCCTATTTATCCCTATTTTTCCAAAGACGCTTCTTCAGATACGATAGAAATTGCCATTAAAACTCGGCTACCTCTGTGAAAGTCCGTGTGACCAAAACACGGAAATACTTTGGAACTCATCCTTCCGGCTTTGACTGAAATGAACTACCGCACTGTATTGTATGCTTATTGTACTTCACATCTGTAAAGGTTCCAGCGTGCGCTCAGCCTTGGTTAACCCACACGGCCGCTATGAAATATGAGGTGCCTCAAAAAATTCTTAAGTCCAGTTAGGTTAGGTTAGGTATACTTTGTGGTTAAGGTTAGGTATATTTTGCGGTTAAGGTTAGGTTAGGTAAGGTATACTTTGTGGTTAAGGTTAGGTTAGGTATACTTTGTGGTTAAGGTTAGGTTAGGTATACTCTGTGGTTAAGGTTAGGTTAGGTTCGGTTAGGTATACTTTGTGGTTAAGGTTAGGTTAGGTTAGGTATACTTTGTGGTTAAGGTTAGGTTAGGTTAGATTTTTACATATAGTGACTTTGATGATTTTTTGGGGAGCCATAAATCACTTATATTTGCTTGTTGGCTATAGGGGGAAGAAAAAAAAGATAGGGGTGAAGGACTTCTTCCAAAGTTTTACCCAAAACACGGCAAGGTATTGCCTTTGCTGAATATTGCCGGCTGAATATTGACGGAAAAGTTGCTCGTGTGACCGCGGCTTTAGGTTAGGTTGATGAACTTTTACCAGTTTGTTTATTTAACTTAACCTGACCTGACCTTTACTTAACCTAACGGTCAGCAGGGACCGTTAGGTTAGGTAAAGGTCAGGCAAATAAGCTTTTACCTGTATTTCTCTATACCTGACCTAACCTGACCTTTTACCCGTTTGTTTAATTAACCTACCCTGACCTTTCCCTAACATTACGGTCACTGTTGCTGTGTTGAAGCGCCGCCGTGCATAATCAGAAGGGCAACTGAGCAGGGATCTCGCATAACACCGGTACCACCTAAACTACCACATGTAGGTCTCACGGCCTCTTGTAGCTTCATTTTCTTATGTTCTAAACTAGGGTACCTAGATTACAGGAGACCCTAACCTACACTAAATCAAACTTATCATTTGCCGTATTTATAAACCCTTCAACCTAACTAACCCACCTATTATCTGAAAATACTTTTTTTACTCTGTTTCCGGAAGTGGATCCTCACTCCATGCTGAAGCAGAAATTTGACTCATAACTTGAGTATTAAGGCCGCCAGAGAGCCCAGTTCTCTTCCATAATATCCAAATTTTCAATGACACGTGCCACCAACTACCATGAGTAAATAAACTGGGGACGTAAACACACACCCTCCCGACATGCAGACATGGCGAGGCAAGTCAGCGCCACGACCTGCAGTGGCTACCACCCACCGACAAGACTACTACACACTCATAATTTAACTTTACAATCACACATCTTTGCCTCCCATGTGGTGTTGTTGAACCCACGTGGGGCGGCACAGACGACGCACCTGTCACGCCTTCCTCCCGCCACTGTGCAACACACCACATCACACACCAATACTTACCGACCCAAGCTTCTTTCCTGCCTTCTCTCCTAGTTTCGTGTCTTTTTCGTTAAGGAATCCCAACACTAAAGCGTTAGCGAGCTTCTCCGCCTCCGCCATGGTTCGCAGCGCTGTGGTGGTGCTGTGGACAGAGACAGAGTGACAGACTCGTGGCGCCAGCACAGTGTGGCGGGCGGCCAGGGCGGTGAAGGCTCCCTGGCTAGCTCCTCCCCTGCGGCGCCACATTTGTAAATATGAGTTGTGGTGACTTTACAGGAAGGATAAATTTGGGATTCAAAGGAATATTTTAGAGGATGAATACAGCAGGAGACATTTAAAATGCTCGTGGTTAGCTGCTCATCGCAGCTTATTACAAAACTATTTCCAGAGATGAGCTGCGTTGAGCTTACTCTATGACCTCTGGGTGCGGGCAGGGTCATAGGGTCGGCCAGCCGAAATGGTGAATAAGCGACTTTTGACATTCCAGCGCAGGGACGTCAGTCAAAACCGATCCGGTGCTTTGACTAGTATAGGCTATCTGTCAGTCCTCAGTCCAAGATTAATAGATATACTATTTAAAAGTCTATTGATCTTGCCTCACTCCTCGCTGCTCACAGCGGACGTCTATTCACTTCCCGCTCCTGCTCTCGTCTCAGCTTTGGCCAGCCCATATTCCCCAAGGAACATACAAGAGCTTATATAAGAAGATATATTTATAAGACTTATATAAGAAGATAAATTTATATCTTCCTTGCATATTCCCCACTACTCTAATCCTTACTAATGTTTTTCAATGTCATCTTCACCTATTCCATCTGCAGACATATGAAGAAAAAAAATCTTAATTAATGTGTTTTTTGTATGCTGGTTTGGGAGAGAGAGAGAGACTGGGGGAGAGAAAATGGGAGAGAAAGAAAGAGATAAAGAAAGGGAGAGAGAGAGAGGGAGTGACCCTTGACCTCACCCAGCTTAACATGAGCCTTTATCATAATACCCATATGATAAGGGATAGAGAAAGAGAGAGAGGGAGAGGGAGGGAGGGAGGAGACAAATAGAGGGAGAGCCTCACTCAGCTGGAAAGTGTGCCGTGGCAACGTTGGTGCTGGAGTAACCTTTTAACGCCAAGACAAGGCCTGGGTCAAGGTCAGGACTCAAATCAGCAGAGGGAATCCCTATAAGTGCTGGTTGACCTAGAATACATGAGCCACAAGGCCTGCCTAAAACCTTCAAAACAATGCTGTTGCACTAGAGCAGTGTTTCTTAACCTTTTTACCACCACGCCCCTTTAGTAGTTGGTCCTTGCCTCCCCCTTCACTTCTTCAACAAAGATATTTCAAAATAATCCTGAACCAGAAAGAAAAACTGAAAAAAAGCGTGTTTTTAAAACTTTATATTGCACATAATTATTCATAAACACCTTGCATATACCCAGCAGATTTAGTTAGATCACGGCGGCTGGCTCTTCATTCCTATAAATGGTGAGGAAGGGAAAGAGACCTTACACAATGTTATTTTTTCTGATTGATTTATTTAACTTATTTTCATTTTTTGTGCTTCTTTCGTGGATGCCACCTCATGAATGTTAGGAAATGCATAATTCAAAACAAATATATAAATGAAAAGGGAGATATATATCAAAACAAGTAAGTTTTGTGAAGACATGCTGATAATAATAAAAAAACTGACAATATTTGGAGTGCATAAATGGTGCCAGATTTCTCAGAATATTAACCTCAAGTGCAACATATTGATTTATAAATAATTGCACATACTAATACATATATTTGTAATTTAAATCACTGGAAATAGGTGGTCTCTGAATATGCATTCTAATGGAATGGAGGATATCCAGTTTGGCAACTCGGCTCAGTTAGGGGGGCATGGGTGGATAACTCAACAACTGTGATTGAAGACATGAAAAAGGAATGAGCAAAATGCATGAGTTTCTGCATGGCGTACAGGAAAAAAGACTCGTAAGGGGATTGTCACAGCTGCCCCATTTGAGACAAGTATCAAGAAAGAATATTAAATCAGAATGGGTTTTTTCTCTCAAATCCTATATGGATTATACTTAATTCATACAAATACGAAGAAAAGTGGCCAAAGATCTTCTAAACCTCTATCAATTATACTGTCTGGAAAATAAACATGACTGGAGAGGAGGAAGAGAAAGCTTACAAGAAAACATATTATCTTTGCTTTTATTCTAAAATTATAATTGAGTAAACTTTTTTACAAATATTTGCAATTATATATAGATAATTGTACATTATTAGGCAAATACAGCTCTGCTGATGCCTGCCTTTGGAAGCTCAGAGCACAGATAGAGCTGTCTGGGTAGTCTCTGAGGAATTACGATTTCAACACAAGTGTTTGAGAATTGTGAAACTAGCAAGAATGGTAGTGCTCTGTCTAAGAGGGGCAACAGATTATATAAATCAAATATATATATATATATATATATAAATATATATATATATATTATATATATATATATATATATATATATATATATATATATATATATATATATATATATATATAGTATATATATTAGCTGTTGCAAAAGATATTGTTTACTAATTTCCTGTAAGTACTCTCAGCCACAATTTCCTTTGGTACAGTTAGATTTTCTATTTTCCTCTTGTGTGAGGGAGGGATAATGGAAATACTGACAAAAAATATAAAGTATTCTTGCATAAGGGCGAGATAAAATTGAGGGGAAAAGACAACAAACAAGAAGGTGGGTAATGAGGTGACAAAACATAAGATGTGAGGAGTAAGTACCTAGGTATACATTGGATGGAGTGAGAGGGAGCCATGGAGTTACTTCTGAAAATACAATACAAACTGTATAAAGCATTGGAAGTATTACCAATCTATCCAATATGCAAATATCAATCAATGATAGATGACAAAATTAATGCACTTGCATTAATCCTTGCGCTTTGTTCATCTTTTGAGTGAGCATGCTGTGCCAGGTCTCAAAATCAGAATGAACAAAACATATTGTCACCAGCCAAATACATTTTCCAATCTTCAAAACAGAATCTCCCTCAGCACCTACATGATATGCCATCATTTGTTTGCTTTTCTTTACCGAGTCCAAACTACATTTTATAGGCAATTCTTTAAATGCAGCAATATCCGACAGCTTAGACAAGAAACACTTCAGATCAACATTGAGCCACCACTATTTCTATGAAGTATATATGCATAGGTAGTTATCTGCTACATGGCATACATAGTCTACTAGAATATTTTTCTGGAATTTAGTTGTTAATACAATTAGCCTTTGGTGATTTATCAACTACTGTAGATAGTTTTCTAGAGCCAGGCAGCATAACCACATGGCACTACTTCATGTTTGGTAGTGTTGAAAGGGTAAGGGGAAAAGACAGTAAGGGGTAGGTATGGGTCTGTTGAAACCCAAAGGGTATTGAGTAAGTTTATATTGTATCATTATGTTGGTAATTGAAAAAATGTTTTGAATCACTAGAAAGTCAGCCAAACATGGAGCCTCCATGAAGACGGGATAGGAAAAAGAAAAAGTGATTGCGCACTTGTGAATATTGTAGAGATTCCAGAAGGATATGGTGTATGGTGGATAGTCAGGTGGATGTTAGTGAGAACAAACAGGGGGAGGATTTAGGTACATTAATATGAATAAGTCTTGTGTGGCCTACTCTTTGTCTGGTTAGAACATACCATACCAGAACATTAGGTTTGTCAGGTTCGAACAGTTCTCCCATTGTCTTATGCGATGGTAGGGATTCCCCTATGGTATTGCAAGGGTTTTTGTTCTGCACAGTTTGTTTTTAGAGGTATTGGTCCAGTGGATTTGTAATTTTGAGTACATAAATGAAGACAGGACAGAGAGGAAATCTGAGGGTGTGGTGTATGGAATGGAGTTGTGGTGTCCGTTGCAGCTGCAGAACGGGCAGGTGAATCTACCTGTTCATTTACTGGGATGCCTACACGACTGTTTACTCAGCAGAAGGTAACCGATTCTGTCTTATAAATCCGTGGAAGAGCCATTCTCGGATTTCAAGGACAACAAGATGGAATGAGGGGAAAGGTTGATAAAGTTGTAGGGCAGCAAGAGAATCTGAGAATATAAAAAAAAGATGTTGAGTGAAATTTAATCACAAGAGGAATGCCTTAACCTTCAGAAGGCATAGGTGCTTGACATGCTTGATATTATTCTTCAGTACAGTCTTTCTTATGCCTATAAATATCAGGCATGTATAAATACCCATAATAAGTTGTGGTAAGTAATATTTGGGTATAGATTTCCGGGCTTCTAGGAGGAAAGGTGTGGTGGCGGCTGGGAGTCTCAGTACAAACTTGTATCTAATCAATTGAAAACCATTAAAACATAGCATTCTTGACATACATTTTCAAAAAGCTTGGTTCTGGTATCACTTCAGTCACTCCAAGAATTGTATGCACTACCCAATCTGTGTAACAATAGCAAGATTTATTTGTCTTTTGGTAACTTAGTTTTAGAAAATGCACGGGTGTTATATATTAAAAGATTACACCAGAAAGTATAGCTGTAAACTGATAAGAAGTAATGTACCTGATATGTGATAGTTCAGCTAAAACAATCTAGAATATAAAGTATGATTGTATCCACTTTCTTTTAGTATTGTCCTTTGCAGCAGTATGCCTTTTCTAATTGAAGCCTTGCTGGGGATACACAGACTAAGTTCATCCTCAAACCTTACATTCATATATCACACATTAGAGTCTGTTTTCTTTTCACAGTAGTACATGTAGCCTACAGTACAGAGGATGTGGAAACCGAGTCTTTACAACCAAAACCCTCACCATCAGCGCAATACAGTGATGCCCCATACTTCGTGAACTGCTGCTTTGCAAACCCTCCAGTGTGCAAGCTGTACAGAATATCTTCATGTTTTTTTTAGTTTGCTATTAATAATATCATACTTTGTGAATCAGATGTATGACCCCGCTGAAAAAATGGCATTGCCACCAACTATTTGAGGGTGGTTGCACTACTTGGCTATGTTTGCCCTGTTCCTACGACTAAGTGAGAGTGAAAACAACAGCATTGGTGACAGAGCGGTGAGGCTGGAGTAGTCCCCGAAAGTGTTGGAAAGAAATGGGCAAATAATTTTTTATCCCACTGGGCTCAATACTATGTATGCATCATGTATTCAGTTCTGCTAAGATACACATTTGTTTTTGTGAAAAAATATTGTATTGCAGGTGATCAGGGCAAACAGAGAGGTGTTGCAGCACATTAACAATTCCAATCATCAAATAATGTTGAATGCTACCCCTTGAACTATGCCTCTATGATGCTGAATTTCCCTCCACAATACCATTGTAGCTGGTCCGTGTGTTCTGGTATCAATAATACCCATAACGTGAGGACCAGCTTGGGCATACCCTAATTTTCATCCTGTCTATATATATGGTTTGTACTTTGTGAGTTTCTAGTTTGCAATGCAAATTGTTGACCATATTCTTGCAAAGTATGTGGCATCACTGTATCACTTATTTCTTTAATATTCTTATATCACTCTGGATTGAGTACCAAACTTTAAGAATGAATATCATTCATTGAAATCAAGCTTCATACACTTGAGCCTCAGGCTCAGGGTTAATGGGACACATACACAAGACAGGTAAGGCAAGATCTCTCCTTCTCTCGGAGGAGGCCACACCTCAGCCCACTGTGCCAGGATAGCCTTCCGCCCAAAGAAACCAATGACATTTTCGATAAAATACAATTTACAATATTTCTAGCTCTGTTTATAATATATCTGTATTTCCAGTTTCCTTCATGGCATGCTACCTCAAACCACCTACCTCCTGTGCTAGAGAGAAGCAAGCAAGAAATTTGATAGTATGGGAACAAGAAGGTTAAGGAAGGGATCTACAGTCCACTATTCTACTACTACATTCCTTTTCAAGAAAATGGGGCATACTATAGCTGAGAGAGGCACTCTACACTACACTACTGTACACTAAACTACACTGAAAAAAAGGAAACAATACAAATTAAGTATACAAACTCTTGAATGGCTGAGGAAAGCAGCATCCTCTCATCCGTGCAGGTTTAGGACAACACAAGTTGCAGAATAAACCATTTAAATAATTGTCAGCACTAAAAGATAAGAGAGCTGCCACTTGCCTCAGTCACTCCAGAGTCAAACATGTGCAACGAAAAAAAATTATATCTCTACACTCTCAAGAATAAAATGACAAATCTAACATATATTATGAAAATAAAATGTTGACTTAAAAATAGGTAGGCTAGATATATCATCAGACAACAATCAACTTTGTCTTGTCAAAAGTCCGACATTGCACAACATTTGCACCACCAAAAACACATAACAGACAGCAAGGCCTTGGTGGGCACAAACAAATATATAAGGCCAGATAAGCTGGTTTCATACTCCTCCACACTCATCTACTAACTTTCATATTAACTCGAGCTGTTTCCACAAATAGAGCTTTCCTAATGCCTAATTTGTAAGTAAAATGATGAGCCTAAACATGACAAAGTTGTGTAAATTCCAAATAGGTCCTTATGACACGTTGTCTGGTGCACAGACAACGTCATAAATGCAAATAACCTAAATGATTTAAGCAGTGTTTTTTTTGGCAATAATGACTAGATACTCTTCAATTTTACATACAAAATCATACTGGCAAGAAACAGTCCTGTAAAACCTCAGTTTGCAAACAGCATACATCATCATTAATGCAAAAGCTTACCTGCAATACAAAAATGCCATCATCACCTCGTAAAATGATGTCAAATAAAAATGCAGCAAGATATTTACAGCTGACATGAGAATAAATACTATGAAATGTCTCATCATGAAAGCATTTCTGTATTCATAAAAACTTCAACAGTTCTTCAACAACTATAAAGGTGGGCAAGGGAGGCAAAACCTGAATTCATTTACAATTCTTTTGCGGGTTCTGAATGTATGAATGGTCGTTTCTAACAACTGGTAAGAAAGAGTACTGCAAGCAACCTGTTAGTGAGCCACACGATATCTGGGTACTGTTACTCCACACAGATTTGGCCAATGTCGAACCGGCCCTCGGCCTTGGCCTCCATGTAGGCAGCAAAGGCAGCCTTTCCTTCTTTTCCTTCTTCTTATTACGCACCTCATAGTCCAGCCTGTGCAAACAATACCTTAGGTTGTTATTCACTGCAAGAGCTTTATTTCAATTAACGCATGCTCTAGTATTCTACCTTTATAAAAATAGCCTTTTCATTAATCCAAGCTACGCTATTTCATCACAGTAAAAAACAGTCCTTGAAATGCGGCAACTCATCCCAACAACTCAAAATTTGACATTCTGAAAATCAAACAGGGTGAATCATTGTAAATAGAAAGCAAAATATCTGGAAAACAGAAGGATGCCACAAGAGGGACAACACAAGTCTGCTGTTACCTACGCTCAACATATTATGAGTGAACAAAGAAAGTATAGTGTTGATGGGCTGATATTTTTTGTCTGTGTTGTAGCAGCACAGTATTTAGGGTGAAGGATTTCAGTTAGTGCATTATGTTGTATCATTCTAAAGAGAGTCTTGGTATGCAGTATTGAAAGACTTGCAACAGTTCCCAAAAGCACCAATTGCTTCCAACTGAGCTTTATCAGGGAGGTGAACACATGCAATTCAGGTCCAAACTAAAGATTTCAGATAAGAAAATGTATAGGAGGTGATTTTAAACATTCAAATTTAATTTCTGCATTCCTAGAAGATACATATTCAGTCAAAGTATGCATAGATTTTGTAACCGTCTTGCAAATATGGGCACAATCTTAAAGTAGGATTTGCCAAATAGCTTTAACAAAAACTAAGCTCTTTCACTATCGGCACAGCTAGAGGACCTAGGGCTGTAGGCCCTACATCTACCTACTACTACCTGCATCATGCCCTGTAGAGGCTGCCCACCACAGGGAAGAGGGGGATCTACTCACCTAAACACAAACTACCAGTATGTGTACCTACCAGCCATTCAAAACTATCTGACAGCAAGTGTATGCTAGTAGTGTTGTACTACTACTGTAATAGATGTGCTTCAAGGGAAATGATGCAGAGTGCATAATTCATTGCGGCTTGGGATGAGTGCAGCATCTTTGTCATCTGTCCCAGAGTTTCATCAGTAGACAAGTTCCACCCTGCCTTCTGCCTTCTCGCGGTGACTTGATAGGCATATCACTACATTGCCTTTTAAACTTTTTCTATCATGAAATTTACTATCAATATTCTACAATGGCAGAATGAAAGTGGATGTGCATGACTTAAAAAAACACAATTTGCTATTAGTTGCAGTATAAATTTTTTTTTTTGTAGGAAACTGGTACTTTAGATTACTTTCAGCTTTTGAGTTTACAACGATGAACTGGGTGACTTTGAATACTTCAACATCAAGCATGACACTTTCAACTAAAATTTTCTCTTTTCATGTCAGTTTTATTGTTAACGGTATGACCTGATGTCTCTCCCACGGGGGATACGCCGAGTCCCTGGTCCTCCAGAGTGGTGCCTGCACTCACAGGGCTGCTGGCTGGACCCCCTGCTGGGGCGGAAGTAACAAACCACAAAATGGCAGCAATCACTTACAGAGGAGAAGGGGTGATTTTTATTTTATTTTTATTTTTTTGTGAAATTGATGGAATTAATGGGTTGGAGAAATCAGCTAATTCACCGATAAAATTGGCAGAAATGAATATCATGTGGAACGAGTAGTACTTAGGAATATTTGGTAGAGGATACATGATGGGAAAAAATAAATGAATAAAATAAAAGATATGGAGAAAATCTGCTTGGATTATGGTGTCAGGAATTAAGGAAGGATGTGAATAGATGAGGAGTGAGTGTAAGGATGAACCCCAAGACACAGGATACAGCGTGTCTCCGTATTCCCTGCATGTCTTGCGAGGCGACCCAAGGGACGAGGGCGGAGAGTTGGGACCCTTGTCTTGGCAGTGTTATTTCCCATGAAAACAAAAAGCAGAAGCCTGTCTTTTGGTGTGTACCATCCATTTCTTTGGGTGAAGACCAAATTGTATGATAAAACAGAGCTATACGGTTGACAAAACTAAATTAGTATACAGTGATACATGTATCTGTTTACGATTTGAGTGGTACAAAATGTAAGACAAGAAGAGTTATGGTGTATGAACAAATATCCGCACACGTTTTTTTCCCTACAGTTGAGCATCTTCCACACGAGCAGTGACAGTGCCTGAGTAACAGCAGACTGCTTCTACTCTTAATGGGAAGGACAATAACTTTTGCATAATATTTCATGCTCCTTTTTATCTCTTTTATCTCACTCTGATGATGGATACTCATGGCATATGTCCTTTCCATGGAAACAAAAAAAAGAAAGTATTAATCGACAGCCCATATACTTCATCAACTTTTCTTCCAAGTGCCCATGAAATATGGCCAAACTCAACTCAAGCGTTGCAGGAGGCAATTGTGGAAGAGATTTGAAAAAAAGTGGCACGCTGGTTTGTGAGAAGACAAATACCGGGCAGGTCCTGTCATGTGAGCATCAAATAAATGTTTCTTTAAAATTGAACATTTTAATCTAATAGTATAAAAGATTGGTGTTCAGATTTTTTATATGCATTATACACTAATTTAAGGCTGTCAATGCCTACAGCAGGTGTCGTGCTCTGTGCAGCTTATGAATGGCGGAGTACCAAAAGAAAACATCACATATGAACTAACAAACACTCGGCATCCTAAGCCCATAGTATGTGTTAATCTATCACCATGAACACACCCACTCATCCAACATTCTGGTTAGAGGGAAGGAAAAAATAAGCTCCACATTTCTGAAACAGGGCAACAACAGCCTCGTTGTGGGTCTTACCTGTGCTCGATGATCCTCTCCACTATCCTCTGGGTGGTCATGTCATTGCCTGAATCCAGCAGCTTGAATTTGTTCCTATTCTTCGGCTCCAAATAAGGGTCTGAGCCGTGTATATCGGGCATGACCTCAGACATGCCGTGACACACCAGGTCTACCTTCAGCTGATCCATGAGGTCAGAGGTCACGGAGTAGGGGGCTCCAATCACCACCTCACTCACATACTGGGGAGCGAGTCACACTTAAGTCAATGCAAAGGATGGTGAATGATTACAATAAATGTGGTAAATTTAGAAGTTACAAGCACATATTAACATAGAAACAGAAAATGAGGATGGACTGAGTGCCTAAATTTAAACAGAAGTGTTTAAGTTACCTGATTGGACATACACAATTTGCGTTTGTAAAACAAGGCAGGTAACATCTATAGAGCCACAATGATTGAAACTCAGCAGTAACAAGCACGAATTACCAATCAAAGTAACATATTTACTTGACTGAAATTGATACTAAAAGAACACAAAGCAACACAATCAACTGCTTTGTGTACTACATCACCATTTTGTCGTGCAGTACATATAAGTTTTAATAAATGAAGTCATATATCAAATATTTTTGAAGCAATATTACATTAAATCTTATGCTTTGAGAATTTCAAGGATTAAGAAGCAATGCAACAAACTGGGGGGGGGGGGGGAGAGGAGAGAGAGAGAGAGAGAGAGAGAGAGAGAGAGAGAGAGAGAGAGAGAGAGAGAGAGAGAGAGAGAGAGAGAGAGAGAGAGAGAGAGAGAGAGAGGTGTGTAGGAGTGTGTATTTACCTAGTTGTGTTATACGGGGAAATGAGCTACACTCGTGGGGTCCCGTCTCCTTTGGTCTCCTCATTTGGTCAATCTTAGCTTTATAAACATGAATACTTTTGGCATCTATAATTTCACTGTCCAGGCTATTCCACACATCAATGCACCGATAGGGAAAGCTGTACATCTTGATGTCCCTCAAGAAACCTTGTCTTCTTAAGCTTCTTCGTATGACCTCTTGTAGCGCCTACATCTCGTACATACATGTCCTCTTTGTCATTTCTCTCCATTCCTGACATTGCTCTATACACTGCTATCAAGTCTCCTCTTTTTCTTCTTTCTTCCAATGATGGCAACCCCAATTTCTACAGCCTCTCCTCATAAGTCAGGTCTGACAGGCTGGGAACAATCTTTGTGGCTGCTCTTTGTAGTCTTTCTATCTTCTTTACATCGTTCCTCTTGTGCGGAGACCAAACTACTGTGGCGTACTCCAGGCTAGGGCATATCACGGCCACAATACATTTCTTCATCATGTTCTCGTCCATATAGACAAAGCCAAGCTGATCTTTGTTAGAAGATTATATGTAGCACCAACAATTCTATTAATGTGTTTCTCTGGTGATAAGTCATCCTGAATTGTTACTCCAAGATCCTTCTCTTCAATTGCTTTATTGATTGTCTCGCTTCCCATTTTGTAATTCCATCTTATCCTATTTGCACTCTCACCAAATTCTAATATCTACCACTTTTTTGCATTAAATTACATCTTCTATTTTTGACTCCATTCATATATTCTATCCAAATCTTCCTGTAGGAGTCTGCAATCCTCCTCCTTTTTAACCTTCTTCATAATTTTTACATCATCTGCAGACAGGCTCACGTAACATTTCAAATCAGACACCATGTCATTAACATAAATCAGGACTATATCAGGTGCTAATACTGAGCCTTGAGGTACTCCCCATGACACACTTCTCCACCCTGACGCACAGTCTTTCATTACGGTTCTCATCTGTCTCCCTTTTAGGTAGTCCTTCATCCATTTCAGGACATTCCCATTCAGTCCTCCTTCGTATTCCAGTTTTCACAGCAATCTTTGATGGGGTACCTTATCAAATGCTTTCTTCAGATCCAAGTAAGCACAATCCACCCAACCATCTCTTTTTTGTACTACGTCGATCACCCTTGAGTAGAAGCATTGCAGGTTTGATGTACAGGAACTCCCAGCACTGAATCCAAATTGTCTGTCTGATAGGATCCTCATTTTCTCAAGATACTTAACCCATCTGTCTCTTACTATCTTCTCACATAGCTTTCCTATTAGACTAGTCAAGGAGACCAGTCTGTAATTCAGCAGATCCTCCTTGTTTTCCCCTTTATATATGGGGACAATTGTGTATGTGTATGTGTAGCCTATGTGTGTGTGTGTGTATGTGCGTGTGCGTGTGCGTGTGTGTGTGTGTGTGTGATGGAATTGGGAGTAGAGGTACAAATACTACATACAGAAATATGAAGCAGCAAATCACAATAATCACGTTAACAGCTTCCTTGTAATAGATCAACTGTATTTACATATACGCCGGTGCCCTTGCATCCATGAGCTCAACATACACAAAATTGAGACCACTATAGATACAATAGTCACAGGCAGCATCAAAACAGCCAGGGATTGGAGGGGAAGAATTTACTGGCATGGAAGCATAGGAAACTAATAATGAACTAACATGCCTTGCCAACAGGAGCTATACTGATGAAGAGCTATGTGCAATGGTGATGGCATTGTAAGGGAAACAGGCAACCCCACATGAAAATTATGATGACCTATAAGAAACAGAGCCTGAAGATACTTGCACACATAAAGTCTCGCAGGGAAATTTGAACATCCTTAACATTGATGATAACAAACTACCTGATGGTGATCCAGCAATGGAAAATTCATGAAATTCAAAAGAAACCTAGAGGAAAGTATACCTCCATATAAGGAACTGCAAAGGAAATCATAATGAAAAATGCATGCCACCAAACAACCATCCTGATGAACCTAAAAAAAGAAATGAACTGCAAGAAAAATATAGAAGTCACTCCCTCCACTCCTTTCCCCAATGGCATGAAAATGAAGCCACCAGCTGCCATCCCTGATTCCCCCACCAGCCCGCCACCAAAACAAACCTGCACCAAGGTCTTCATACTCACCCCCCTTGCCCTCAACTCTGATGAGCTATTAATTGAAGATCTGCTGCAGGCTTCCCCCGACGCTGATGATGTTCAGGAAATTATTTTAGATCACTTCAAAATTTTCCCTGCTGCCTTGGGTGAAGCTTTTCTACAGTGGCAGGGGAGGATACTCATAAGGGAGATCTGGGCTGTCTAATTTTGGGGCACAATATTTTTTTTCTGGGCAAAATAAGAAGTTTCCAAGAGGGTGAGTTTTTCTAAGTCATAAAGATGTGACTACTTTAACTTTCATTACTGTCAAAAATTTTATATTTCCACTGAGTATAGAAATGTTGTCTGGAGACAAGTCATTTCAATTTATCCAGGAAAAAAGATTCTTTACTTCACAACCGCCTATGATCAACTCCCTATTATTCCTAGTGGCTGGTGGGCAGTAAGGGAGAACGGCAGCTGGGGAGTGTGGCTGCCATCCTGCCTGCTTGGCCTGGTGAACGTGGCTAAGCTAACACAACTTCAGAACAAGGTATTCTAATCTAATGCAACCTTTCAATGGAACATTTTCAAGGAATGGGGTCATCTTGCATGATCCTCTCACTAACAAGAAAAAGAATGAGGCAAGGCATGGATGGAGTAAGGAGATGGGTGTATGTACTACATAGTTTAGTCTCGCTAGTAAAACTAAGCTATCAAACAACCTACAACAACCATTTATAAAAAAAGCACATCTAGACTTAACTTCACAACTTACCTTACAAGCCAGGACTGAGAGAACCCTTTCATGGATGTTCATGATGGGATAGTTGGCGCCCTTGTACCGGTTCACTACTGGGTCTGTGTGCAGCCCAACCACTAGGAAGTCTCCCTCCTGCCGTGCCTTCTCCAGGAAATCCAAGTGTCCCACATGGAAGAGGTCAAATGCCCCTCCTACATAAACTATCTGGTCTCCAGGCTGTAGGGAGGAAAGGATGGTAAATAATGTCTCATCTCTCTTAAATGGCTGAACAAAAAAATAATGCCCAACAAACAAGATATAAAGCATCACCATAATGAGTGACAATTGCTATCCGAGCACAACAGTTACATGCAAAGCCCTGTTCTTAAAAGGGTCTTGCAAACTCTAGTGTCTTATAGGCCATCAAATATGGTATCTGTTCACCTACATACCTTTTTTTCCCCCATTGTTCCATTTAACCCTTTAACGTACAAATGACGTCTTTGAGCGTCATCCGGTACGTGTAGGCCATACGTACAAATGACGTCTTTGAGCGTCATCCAAAAATAATATTTTAAAATATTTATTAAAAATCTTAAAAAGTTGTTGAAAAAAAGCGGTTGACGTGAGATTCACTTGACCGTTGGAGCGAATTACAATATATTATATTAAAATATATTTTGTATAATATAATACTGTATAATATTATATTATACAAAATATTTAAATTAAAATTATTTAAAAAAAAAACTTTACGCTATCTTTCACTTCGTTGTATGGCTTTATTTTTGAGCGAATTACAATATATTATACTTCATTGGAAAGGAAATTTATTCAGCTATGTCATGGAATGTAGAAAAGTCTTCTATGATGATAAGTTGATTTTTGGCATATTATTTTTTGCCGCAAGGTGTTACTTTTTTTTTCCCCCCACTTCTAACTCGAGGTTTTGTAAGTTATTTTCACGCTAGCGTATTTTTTGAACATTGTATGATATAGGAAATTATCTTAGCTTAAAAACGAAACATAATTGAACTCGATACCTTTGATAGTTTAGTTTCTAGACGCGGTGGAAGTTCAACTTTTTTCCCGCGCGTAACATTTCGAGTGACAATGGGTTTACGCGGGACAACAAAAAGTGAATGACAATGGTGACGTGAAAGGGTCAATAATACATTCTTAAATATTTCATCTTTTTTTGTTATGCAAGTACAACACTAATTCTAAACAATTAAATAAAAACTTCAGACTGGATAAGAAAGACCATTCTTCAACATTTACCAAATGAGATGAGTCAACATTTGACACATAGGTACCTTTGGTGTGAGTCCTGATGAGAACTGCATGATCTTCTGTGTGGTGGGAAGGAACTGCGTCACGCCTGTCCATGGCGAGCGAGCGCTGGCATCGGTGCCCAGACTGTCCGAGTGTCCTCTCTCCACTAGGTACTCTGCCTCCCCTACCTGAGGGTGAACACAATCTTCAGGGACACAACCCAGTTTGGTTATCTCTGCACTGCATTTTAAGGAATATGAAGAGGGCTTAAATACTGAAATACAGAGCTTAGCCAAGTTGGAGAAATGGGAAATGGCAGGAAAAGCAGATACATTTAGATATCAAGTGTTAAGATAGAAATAAAGAGAATGATCATTGGCAAAGATAAATTACAAGACAGTCACAACAAACTACCGTTGAAGGGGCCGGGGCGTCCTCACCAAACAGAGGTATATAGTAGCAGGTAAATGATCTATTACTCAGTCTTAAGGAAGTGTACCTTACATGAATGAAATATCATAACCAATTCAAATTGAAGTGAGAGATTTGTACTTAATAGTCTATACAGAATGATGAAGTAATGGGAATTTTGTCATTAATTTTGGATATTTTTGCTTTCCAACAGATGGCTTGGAGGAACAGCAACCTCTGTTATTCCTTGCTAAAGGCTTTGTTATACATTTAGCTCACTGTGTATTTGTGTGTATATAAATGATAATATCTATCAATATATATTATAGATGGATATGGAACATTTACATATATACTTGTTGCTTCCCCATATATTCATATTAATGAGTATGATAATTGATACAATAGATGCTAAACTGATGCAATCTACCTATACTGTACTAGTATACGTACACAATACTAGTATGGTATCCTTGCTTCATAGTGCCATTACCAACCATACAAGCCTCTCCGGTACCTCCTGTTATTAATTTCTAGCTACGTGTGCTAATCACCCAAAGATGCACTTAACAGATCATAAGAATAAAAATCTGCCAGATAATAGCTGTGTTTGCCAAGTATGCAGGTAAAACCCCTTACCGGAAAAAAGGTGTTTAAAATGAAGTTGACGGAAAAATGATGTTGTGATTCACAGAGGCTTCAATGGTGCACAGATGGAGGTTGAAGCCATTTTTATGATGGCCTAACAAAAGATTCATGATCAAGTAGTCAAAATCTCTACAATTTAAAATCTAATATTTTAAGATATTTCACGTAATATTCTTTTCAATTCTACATCAATAATTATTTAAAGCATATAAAAGAAAACGGAAGTGATTCATGGGAACAATCAAGAGGGGTGTGGTTTGGGCACGTGGCAGTGCCGGGTGCTGACCTGCTGGTGCTGGCGGGTCATCAGCAGCATGCGGCCCACCAGGTCTGTGGTGCTCACGCCCTCCGTCCTCTTGCATTCCCTGCCAAGCAAGCAATGACAGGGTTCAGTGTTTGGCCACCATCATACATCACAAAACATGATAATCAAATCTTGGTGCAATAGAACACTGTAAGTTTTGATAATGACCTGAAGAATTTAATCTGATATCTATGTAGTACATAATGAAAACTGTCACCTACTGCTACTGTATGTATAAAGGAGTCCCTGTACCATCTGCTATAATCACTGTAAGCATCATAGCTTATCAGCACAACACCAACGTCAAGTGGCAAGCAAGGCAGTCAACAAGAATGCCTTGCACAAACATCACACCCAAGGTTCACTTATACCTGAGGTGCACAGGTAGATAGTACAACTACCACATGCTCAACAGAGAGGCTGCTGATAGTGATGTGCTACCTTTTATTTGGTGGTTGTTCTGAATTATTATTTCAAATCTGGTGAACGTTTAAGGATACATTATGCATCTTTAGGTGACATTACAAATAACGTACTTAGAAGATAGTTTTGACTTTCTTTTTAAAAATATTCATGTGCATCATTGACATATATGATGCTAAAAGACAAATAAAGAAAGTATGCATTGGTTTAGCATTAAAACTGTACTGCATTAATACTTGTAATTTGTAGTAGCTACCTGTGTAAAGAGACAGTTGCCACATAGGTCCTGGAGTTTCAAAGCCGTAATCTACTGATTGTATATCGTTCTTGACTACACAATGATATCACAATGACATGTACAAATAATTGTGGATATACAAGAGATAAGATAAGATTTTCATCCTATCTAGACACTTTGCAAGTACCAACTACAAGGTTATTGACTATACAAAGCGCCGCCACGTCAGCGGACCTAGGCGGACTCGAACCGCTGACCGAATGCACAGGGACGCTGCACATTGCGAACTCACGTCTCTACCAACCTTGCCACCCTGACGGGCTATGTGGATATACAATGGCAGGCTGTTTGTATAAACTGAAATACACTTTCCTTCCCTCTCCTTTTCTCCACCATGCTCTTTTTCAAATTCATGAATAAATCTTCCTCTCTTCTACCCAAGAAAAACTGACCATTTGCATCAGAAAAGTTGAATTTCTCTACCAAATCACACTTACATACATGTAATAGTAGTTAAAAACTCTGTAATAATATGTATTAAATCAGGCAACCAAAAACATTTTCTCACGGTAACAGTAAACAAAGGTCCTTATTTCAAACATGATATAGGCAGCAGTTGCAAGCTAAAGATTTTTGGTCAAGGGTTTGACAACTGGAGATTCCCTCAATTTGTGGAGATGCTTGGTGCAAAATGGAAACAAAATTGTGTTTTGTTCACAGATTCCTTTGGGAACCCACACCACAGGAGGCCATAGAGTTTACTTTCAAACAGCCTACTAACCCCCCCCCCCCCCACTGAATACAGGTATAGTTCTCATTTTTAAGGAGGAAATATAATGTATTTGGAGTTATATCTATATTACTACATAACCAGGATGCGTATGTTCCATCTTAATACATCATTGCACACAGAATGATCATGCAGCAGCTGATTATACTTACTTGTATCTCTTGGCAGCCTTGACAATGTGGTAGGTGTCCACACCATCGGCTGTCATGGTTATGTCATCTGAAAGCCACAAGTCATGTCATATGATGCTATTTTATCCCCTAAACCCTCCTTTTGTTGCAAGTTTGTGTGTTTACACTTTATTTATTTTTCTCCTGATGTAACCCCAGCAAGGCATTTATCCTTTTATGTTTCTCGGCAGCAGCTTACCTCCGTGAACACAAAAGTTGCAGTTGTATTGGTCAAGAGTCTCGATGGTGGTGACATAGGGTGCTCCTTCTATCACCTCATCCACCCACTTAATGGCTCGCACCATCTTGTACCTGCGACAACAATACAGAAAGCTGACATGAATAAACATGAAAACTGCTCCCTTGTAGCTATACCATGGAAATCTAAATAATAAAATGCATATTGTATATCACCATTTTAGTACTTCGACAAAATTGATGATGCAAATTGGATACTGAATCATTCAATTCATACACTAATATGTACAGTATTGCATATTGTATTGAAGTGTTATAAAGTTTTCAGTAATACAGAATAGCGTACTATAGAATTTTTGCCTCATTCTGAAATGACCAAACTCTGTGAGGAATTAAAAGAGTTGAAAAATATTTTGGCTCAGTTTCTTGGTCGGTTACCTTTCATCCTGAGTGAAGACGGGCGGTCCTTTGTGTTTGGTGATCTCCTCGTCGGTGTGGACGCCCACGATGAGGTAGTCCCCCATAGCCTTGGCCTGGCGCAGGGAGTTGGCATGACCGAAGTGTACCATGTCATAACTGAAATTGCATTGCATGGAATATATCTTATCTCCCCATCATTCAACTTGGTGCTATTCTACTTTATCTAGTTCTCATTTATGTATTTACTTATTCCAGAAACTCATTTATTTAAAGTTAGCATATATTCATCATGATCATAAATTCCTTCCAGTGTAAAACAAGATAGATACATAATGATAATGAGACTACTGGGGATTAGATAATTAGGGGATTAGATAGCCATTTCCAGAGGATTAAAAGAATATCATGACAGACCACATCAAGATTAGAACAATAATGTACACTAATATACAAGAACACATAGCTACTCAATGGGTAGTTAGGCAACAAACAGTGTCCCAGTATCACTGATTCAGTTTTAGCTTAGTTAATAAAGTTTGTCTGCATACCCCCAAATTTGTGTTCTGTCACACTCGACACGTCTGGTGAATAACATGTTCATCTTAAGTTTCATAACTTATAAATGACAGCCTCATGAAGTAGCCAGATAGTCACCCACGGGATACATCTGTATTTACTCAGTTTACCTGCTTGTGATAAACAGCAAAGGAATTATACTCCTAGGGTGCACTTCTCTATATCTCCTTTGGTTAATCTTAACTTCAAACTCTTAAATACTCTAAACTTACATTATTTTATTGTCTAGGTTATTCTACACATCAAAAATTCGATGAATTAAAATGGACTCTGTAGCTATTTCTTACTATCCTTCGCGCATCTTGTCTTCTTAAGTTATTCTCCATGTCCTCTTGTGGCTCCTATGTCCCATACATATGTCTGCCCTCTCCATTATTTCCATGTATTACTATTATTGAACTATAGAATGCTGTCAAGTCTCCACTTTCTCTGTTTTCCTCTAACAAAGGGAAACACAATTTCTCCAATCAAAGCCCTTCTAATGCTTGCCAGGGGCATATATGGTTAATATCGGTCACCTACAATTCTATTAATGTTGCTCTGATGATAAAATATTTTCTAATAATTACTTCAAGGTTTCTTCATTTACTTTAGTTATTATCTTGCTCCCAATTTTGTAGCTCTCCTCTTTATAATCTTACCAATCTCTGCTATTTCATACTTTTTGCCATTAGATTTCATTTTAAGTTTGACTCGATTCATAGATCTTATCCAATATCCTCTTGCAACACTCTACAATCATAATCTTTCACTCACTTCCTTCACATTCATAAATAATAAAAATGATATAAACCTGTGTATTTATCTAGTTACAGTATACAAAGCCCAAGCGAGGCTTGTGTGGTCCTATCTCCATATCTAAATTTATCTAGGTAGGTCTTGCTTTTACTTGATACACACAATTTGCTTCTATTACTTTCTTCCTTCAAGCCATTCCACGCCTCTACTTCCATGGGGAAAGCTATGTTTCTTGGTGTTATTTAAGCATCTTCCATTTCTCAATTTTTGTTCTGTCCCCAAAATCAGTTTCTCTTTTCCATAACAGCAAATCATATCAACCTATTTCCTCCATTCCATTCCTTAATTTGTATATTGTAATTAAATCTCCTCTCACTCTATTCAAGTGTTGACAGTCTAATTTCTTTTAATCCTTCTTCATTTGTCAAATCTTCCTACTCTGGCACCATCTTAGCTGCTACTCTTTGTATTCTCCACAAGTTCTTCAAATGTTTTTTCATAAGTGGGCACCACAATATTCCTGCATACTCCAGTTTTGCTGTTATCATTGCAGTAACTTATCTTTAATCATATCTTGATCTAAAAAGTGGAATGCTATCTTTAGGTCCCTGAACATATATGAATTTCCAAATGTTATATATATGTAGCTAATGGTGGTGGTGCGATATGCTGGTGGTTTGCTGTCTTGTATCGTCACTCCCCGGTCCTTCTCTTCATTTCATTTTATAATTTCCCATCTTGTATATTCATGAGGGTCTCTTCACGTTTTTTCCCATTTCAAATACGCAGCCTACATGACATTTGATTGCTTTAAATTCCATATTCCATCTTTTACTCGCCTTCCTCTCTTCTAAGTCTTATAACAGATTGTGTATTTCTCTTGACTTTAATGTGTGTGTGTGTGTGTGTGTGTGTGTGTGTGTGTGTGTGTGTGTGGTGTGTGTGTGTGTGTGTGTGTGTATGTGTGTGTGTGTGTGAGCTAAAGATAAAACTGCTTGGTAAGAAGAGGCACCTGAGAGGCTTCCTCCCCATTGGCACCACAGCTTCTTATCACAAACCTGTGTTTTTCTAGGAAGTAGGAAAAATTACACACAGGGACATTTGTATCCTAGACAGGTTGCCAATCAGTGTGAAATTATTGCATTGGCAGAACAGATAATAAATCTATAAAACAGAAGTGAGAATATCATGTATTGCAACTATATACAGTTAAGTTCAATACTGGTGTTAGAAATACTGTTCACCTCAAAGGTAGCCAGGTAAGGTGATCGATCACATTGCTTCTAATGTACCAAAACACCAACATTTAAAGTCTGACATTTCCTCCTTTAGCAAAAATATCAAACGCAAAAGAGCTTGTCCATCAAGGTCACACAAGGTTGCTGCAGCTGTAATATTGGTCATACTCCATCTACTGATGCCTAGAGAAACACTAGTTCATCATTAGCTTTGTTAATTAGCAGTACTCTGAAATTGAAATCTCTTGTGATATTTCACACACACACATACACAGATACACACACCATGGCATAACTTTAAGGGAAAAAATATAATCGTATTAGAGGCTAGTATTAATCTATAAAAACATAATTAGGTAAGGACACCAATGTCCATCTCAGCTGCGTCGATAACTGACGAAATTCTTCAAACATCAAAAACATGATGAACATCTTCACTTTTCAAATGTCAATCTCAACAAGCCTCTGCTAGACTATAGGGGAGCAAAAGTGGGCTAAATACTGCCACAAACTTTCACTTTCTCTCTCAAGTACTACAGAAACCGTTGATATGGATGTTTGTGTATCCCTATCACCTACACATATATTCGAAAGCTTACAGGTAAAGATACCAAACACACAAAACATAAATAATAAATAAAAAAGATCAAGGTCAATTAACGGGCTGGTTTGCTTTGCATGACCACAGCGTGAGCCAGTGCCAGTAAGGAGGTCAGCGTTGCGTCAGGCCTGGCTCCCCTCTCCCCACCCAAGGGCCTGGCGTGAGCTGCATGACAGAACCCTTTGAGGCGGTGGTCCCATCCCCGCCACCACATTGATCCCACACCCCGATACAACCCCGCACCTACACTGCCCATCATTAATCACATTGAGGCCTTCGCTAACAGTAATATTGTAGCCCACATGTCTTATTATTGGTTCTACATCTTGAGGAACTCATTCAAAGACAAAATGAGTAAATAATTGACAGTAACAACAACTATGCGGACTGAAGCCACCGCCACGTGAGCGGCTCGAGACAAATGCCGTCGTCTGCAGTGATAAATTAAATACAAGTAACTAGTTCCATCTTTCCAAATACTTATGGATAAGTCAACATGCCTAACAAACCAGTGAGTCACAAGTCCATTCAAGACTGCCTGCATACGCCTAAATACGCTTTGGTATCGTTAGTAATGAGGAGGCTGTGAAGGTGAAGGGCGCTGCAGGACTCACCAGCCATCACACCACACCCGCACCTGCTCCCCGTCAGGGTTAGGTTCGTTTTCCATCCCAGCAGGTGTGCAGCACTCAACACGGTGACCGGTATAACCTGTCCACAGCTACACTACACGCGGGCACAGCGGCACTACCACCCCCGCACCGCCGACACCCTCACTACCGCACACACGCACGCACCTACACACACACGTAAGCATTCACTCGGCCACGCCCACTGCACCACACCACGAGTTATTACCATTATTATCTACAAATGTTACTTAAAGTAAGAACAGCATTTCACACTCAGGTGATACGGAAGTCTTTATTCAAGTGAATATCGGCGTATATAAGCGTGCAAGGTTCACCCAAGGCGTATTTTTGTAGCGCTAGGGCTGCGCCGCGCATCTCGTACGATAGTGTGATGGGCCGCGGGAACTTTGACCATATGGCGTCTCAATCACTACTGCCATAAAGGTGAAACTTGCTTGGTTCACACGGCAGGCAGATCACATAACTTTGATCTGAGGCGATGACGTGCGGTTTCCAAAAGGTTACTGGGGCATTGTACCTGATAAGCAAATAAGATAAACTATATAGTTCTGCTGATGTTAAAAGAAAAATTGTTGGGTGACACGCTACCGTAAATAACACTATGTATAGTAACACCTGCACTAATGTCGCCAGGCGCCATATATTACGAATTATAGCATCACTACTGATTTTTATGTGCCACTGAAGATGATACACATTAGTTTATATCATGACTGTACGCAAGGGCGTAGCCAGGAAACATAATTGGGGGGGGCCACTTCCCAATGATGGTTGAGGGGTGGGTGGGGAGCGAAGCGAGCCTTATCAGCTGGGGGTCTGGGAGGCGCTGTAAGCCCCCCAGAGAATTTTTTTGTAGATAAGACTTAATTGGGGGCATATTGAGCCCTATGGGGGGTCATTTATTGGTTCCTTGCATGATATTCAATATAGTAAAATTGATGAAATTATACCATACACTCCTAAAGTAGATGTGTTGAATTGGGGGGGGGGGCATGGCCCCATTGGCCCCCCCTCTGGCTACGCCCTTGACTGTACGTATAATCTACCCTGTTTCAGCGTTGTTTTATACTTTGTATCTGCAAGTATATGCGGTTTCAAATTTCACTACTCGGTTTTTTTTCAGGCGACGACGACGGCGGGAGGACACTCAGAACATAAACACTAGCTGGCGATCTTAGTGTAGCCGTTACCAAGGTCGCCACTCGGTTGATATTTTGGTAATTTATTCATTTATAGCCATAATAGGACACAGATGAAGACACGAAATGACACAGACTCTCCAGATAGCCTCTTCTAACTTTCCTGAAATCATGGATGTAAAAATGTAAGTATGAACGCCATCAGACGTCTGTAAATCGAAAAAAAACGTTGTCCTGGCGACTTTAGTGTTATTTACGGTAGGTTGTAAACCATGGAGGTAGTATTAGGGGAGAGGCCGAGGCGCGGAAAAAGTGAGGTCATTCTGGTCGGCCGGCGGTCATTGAACGACTGGCAGAAAGGCTGGTGGTAGGAGCCGCTCCCTTGCCCTGAGCTGACTAGGCTGACAAGAAAAAACCCATTATAACATATGAAGCAGGTCACGAGGAGAACGTTGATAGAAAAAAGTATGATGTGGTGGTTGTTGTTGTAGTGATAATGTGGTAGTGATGGTAATATTAATGATTGTGGTGAAATTGGTTGTGATGGTGGTTGTGATATTGCTGGTGGTGGTTTTGGTGTTGTAGGAGTGGCGATGGTGATGGTGATAAGGTAGTGATGATATTGTTGGTGGTGTTAGTGATGCTGTTGTGGTGGTGATGGTGATGTGGTGGTGTTGATGATGGTGAAGTTGATGTGGTAGTTGCACTGATGGTGATGTGGTGGTGTTGATGGTGAAGTTGATGTGGTAGTTGTACTGATGGTGATGTGATGGTGGTGATGGTGAAGTTGATGTGGTAGTTGTACTGATGGTGATGTGACGGTGGTGATGGTGAAGTTGATGTGGTAGTTGCACTGATGGTGATGTGGTGGTGGTGGTGATGGAATTTATAATTCATCGGTCCCTATCTTATATATGAGTGTATATTGTTCCGATAGGAATATATCCGTGCTACTATAGCGTGCGGTCTACCGCACCTTTTCGGGATATTTGCACTTCAGGCTGCAACTTACTATTGTTGTAATTATAATATTGTCTCATATCTCCTCTATCTACACTATAGTTAATACAAATATACACAAAACTCATTCACTTCACTGGCCAGTAGCATACACACACTCTCTCTGTCCCTCTCTCTATGTACAGTCTAAGACAAAAGTCGTGTCACGGTTTTGTCCGAATATGAAATGTAACTCGTGAAACATTATGAAAACCCTAACGCAGCTACATGCTCGTGGTTGGCAAGCCTGAATCCCTTGAAGCTATTGTTCAGATAAGGGTTCAAAGCTTCATATCTGCCGCCGATGATACAATGGCTAAAACAAACCAAAGGTATTTCAAAGGTTCAATAGATTTACTGCGTTGAGGTTTCATATTAATCGATGTGGAATGCGAAGTATATTCGGCCCAGCAATGATCGCCAGCAGGACATTTCATCTTTACACCTGAGCCATTGAAGGCCACATATATCACCGGCAGGAGAATGGAGAGAGCTAAGGCGTTTTCTGCGGGGGATTTTTGGTTGCAATCGGAATATTTTCGGTTGCAAACGGTCAACAAATGATTGCGGGTCGGGCCAATCATCTTCCCTGGATGGTTGAACAGGGATCGAAATTTGAGCAACCGAAAATTTTTCGGTTGCAACCAGGATCCCCGCAGAAAACGCCTCTAGTCACATGCAAGAATATAAATAAATAAATAAAAAAAAAAATAAAAAAATCAAGAATAATTGCTTCAAAATTCAATAGTATATTTGGATAATAATAAGAACAAATTCCATTTTAATCTATGCAAAAATTTTAAGAAAAATTGCCTCAATATTCAAGAGTATATTTGAATAATAATATGAAGGAAGGAAGGACTCAGAAGCAGTAGCGTATAATAGGTCCTTAAAAAGAAAGTGGAATACAGGGGTGAATCCAGGATTGTTATAAAGGGGGGGAGGGGAGGGGGGGGGGCTTGTGCGAAACGAGCCTCAACAGCTGAGGGAGTTAATAATGATAGCAAAATTGCAATGTGTTTCGGAGGGCCTCAGCCGAATCCCTGAGACTGGCTCACCGAACCCATGTTCAATCACTGCTTTATAATTACCTCAGCACTTCTGCTTTTAACACTCCTGGTAATGAATCCTAAAACAATTACTCGTGAGGATACGAACTATTAT
>JACEEZ010008414.1:667736-765236 GCA_016584305.1 Chionoecetes opilio | reverse complement strand
GCGCCGGAAGGCACCCACACACACGCAGGCGGCAGGCCGCGCCGGACGGAATTTTCAAGCGCCGACTGATTTTCATCCGGCCGCTGCGACAGGCCCCGCCGGATGAAAACCCCCCCCACACACACACCGGCCGCCTCTAGCCACGCCCCTTTTCGTCGGCCGGACAAGCCGCGCCGGTGTGTGTGTGGCCGGCTTTATAGATACAGTAGATGCCTACGACGAGGTTCACGTTTTTACACATGGTAAGGAGGAAACGGCAGTCTAAATATATGAGCGTGGGATAGATATGCTTACCATGTAACTGACGAATAAATTAAACATGCGAATCGGTATGATAAACGGTTTAAAATGACGCATAATACATGTTCCATCACGCCACCATCTTTATTGATCCATCTTCTCGCCTCCTGTGTCAAAACAGGTGATGCAACACGACGAGGGTGCAGGGAACTTCAGCGAACGCAACGCCAGTATTTGATGCAATGTATAGGCAACACACGCGGCTTCTCTGTATAGAGTACAAACATCACTCGTATATCTTGTTATGCGTTGTGTTCGCAATAACTTTAGAATATCACGTTTACATATACGTAAATATACATAAAGATAAGTGAATAAATAAATAAATGAATATATACAGCGATCCCACCCGCCCTATCCTTGCTGCCGCCAGTGGCGCGCCCATTAGGTAACATCCGGTGCCGCGGCACCTATAGGGTCTCTGAAATATCTCTAGCGGCGCCCATTCCACAAAAAAGTACCCGTGTTATGTAAGTGACGGGCTGCGCGATAAGACGCCGGTGCTAAGCAAGCCACTCACTTAAAGGCGGCGTCACACTAGCACTTTTTCCGTCTAGTTTTTTCTGCAACTTTCTCATAACTAACAATTTTCTGACTGCAAGCCGTCACACACACACAATCGTTCGCCTGCACTACCAGTCAGCTGTTGCATGTAAACAAACAAGGCTCCGACGCCAGGGCAAGCTATTGCTGGTATACACTTAATTATGTGTATTATTTATCAGTAGTAGACCTAATATCGACCTAGATAAGACCTAGAATATCAAGGCCTTCTTGGTGTACAAGTCTCTGTGGTCCCAGAGACAAGCTAGAGGGTGGCCACGCGTATGCATTCAACGAGAAATTCTTCTGAGCTACCTACGTGTCCACAGCATTTCGTCTATAATCTTAAGTTGAAGTCTTGAAGAGTGAGAAACAAATTTTAAGTGTGTCTTGAAAAAGAAACACAACGAGCTTGACAGACGACCTACAAAGCGATAATAAGCAGAAAAAGTCACAAGAAGAAGAAGAAGAACAATCGAGTCATGCGAGAGACTGTTGGCTGTTATATAGAACCGGCTTTTAAATATATCTACATGTACAATAGTCACGTGAATATTTTTAATATTTCAAATGTATTGAATTATAATTTGCTAAATATTACTGATTTATATCGAATATCTTTAAAGTAATCACTATGGATTTTGATTTGACTAAGAAAGTTGACTTCAACTTTTCATATCAAGACGTTCACGATCGACTGACTCAGACTGACTGATTCAGACGGACTAACTAGTCAGAGCGAGAAAAAACCAACGGAGATCGTCTAACTAGACGGAAAAAGTGCTAGTGTGACGCCGCGCCGCCTTTATCTGACACGCCAGTTAAATTTTTATTCTCTCTCTCTCTCTCTCTCTAATTCTATAGCTATATATCTATATCTGTATTTATATCTATATCTATATCTATATCTATATCTATATCTATATATAATATAATCTATAATAATATAAGCGAAAGTGTGTGTGTGTGTGTGTCTGTCTGTCCGCGATAGGTGCCGCCCCCAGTGCCCCAATCCCCTCACATGGCACAGTTTTGGAACCAGCTCGACCAGGGGAAGGTTTTAAGCCCACTTATGAGATGGTCCGATCACTTATTATTTTTATTTTTTTAGCAGCCTATTAGCGAGAGTTGTGAAAAAAAAGTGGGTTGCGAGAATTGAGGAAACCTTGATGTAGGGTGATGGGTAATGGGTGAGTGAATGGGTGGGGTGATGGGTGAGTGAATGGGTGGGGGGTGATGGGTGAATGAATGGGTGGGGGGTGATGGGTGATGGGTGAGGGAATAGATGGGGGGTGATGGGAAATGGGTGAGTGAATGGGTGTGTGGTGATGGGTAATGGGTGAGTGAATGGGTGGGGGGTGATGGGTAATGGGTGAATGAATGGGTGGGGGGTGATGGGATTTCAGAAAAGCTAGAAGGGGCTATCTGGAGCGTCTGTGTCAACAGCCCTCCGCAGGAGCTAGCCAAAAAGTCCGCCGGAGGGCGGCTTTGCGGCTAGTATAAAATAAGCGAAAGTGTGTGTGTGTGTGTGTGTCCGCTCTGGGTGCCGCCCCCTGTGGCGGAATCCCCTCATATGGCACAGTTTTGGAATCGGGTCGACCAGGGGAAGGTTTTAAGCCCACTTATAAGATGATCCGATCACTTTTTTCTTTTTTTTTTTTAGCAGCCTATTGGCGAGAATTGTGAAAAAAAGTGGGTTGCGAGAATTGAGGAAACCTTGATGTAGGGTGATGGGTAATGGGTGAGTGAATGGGTGGGGTGATGGGTAATGGGTGTGGGGTGATGGGTGAGTGAATGGGTGGGGGGTGATGGGTTGGGGGTGATGGGTGATGGGTGAGGGAATAGGTGGGGGGTGATGGGTAATGGGTGAGTGAATGCGTGTGTGGTGATGGTTAATGGGTGAGTGAATGGGTGGGGGGTGATGGGTAATGGGTGAGTGAATGGGTGGGGGGTGATGGGTAATGGGTGAGTGAATGGGTGGGGGGTGATGGGTAATGGGTGAGTGAATGGGTGGGGGGTGATGGGTAATGGGTGAGTGAATGGATTGAGGGTGATGTGAATGGGTTGGCGTTAATACATACATTTCTACATCCATGATTTCATGAAAGTTAGAAGGGGCTATCTGGAGAGTCTGTGTTTGGTGGGCCGAAGGCCCACCAAACGCAGGTGGTGGGCCGAAGGCCCACCAATACCCCTCCGCAGGAGCTAGCCAAAAAGTCCGCCCGGAGGGCGGCTTTGCGTCTAGTATAATATAAAATTGTTGCTCATCAAGTTAACGTTACTTATCGCCCATCAATCTTCGATTATCATTATCAGACCATGAATATAAATATGTCTACTAAATAGTATATTAAATGTTTTCTTGATATTTAGGTTATCAGGTTGACGTTAATGTGCCAGGCATGCAGGTGTGTGTGTGTGTGTGTGTGTGTGTGTGTGTGTGTGTGTGTGTGGGGGGGGGGGGTGTCAATGTTGGAAGGGCAACACTTCAATACTGTGATATTATTTTGTAATGTATTCACATCAGGGCACGACCCAATTTTTCGTGGTTCGTGGCGAGAAATAAAACACGTTTCAATGGACGCCCGCGCACGAGCCAATTTTCCGTGGCAACCACGAAACGGTGGAGCGCGGGACCATCACATTTTGTAATAATAGGCCAAGCCATTGTGGCTGGCCACTGGTATTCGGTGAAAGATGCCATTATTTTAAATGGAAGCCCGCAGTGGCCCCGCACACGGGCCACTGATGCGTGGCACAGTTGGCGCCGTGACAGCTGTTGATGACAAATACGCTATATCCTGCTATGTATATTATATCGCGACAAAATGGCTTCACAAGATGGTAGACTGAAATTTGGATCATGGAAGTGGAAAAGCACCCAGCTCTGCATGAAATGCAATTTATAAAATAGTAACAAACAAAATTAGGGTATGCTCGTTTTTAAGCCTTCGTAGTGTGAAATTGACCTCAGAGCCTTTGGCTGCTGATAGGGTGCACCCTGTATTTTTCCTTCTTTTTTTCTTATCTTAGGAAGCAGAGCATCAATATATCGACATCTATGATACCACTTCCTCGACATCCATGCTGAACTGCTTGTGGCTGCCGCGAAAGGTGGCCCGTGCGCGGATTAACCCCCACCCAGCCATTTTCCGTTGGCAGTCACCAAGCACAGGGAAGTGGCCCGTCATCACACCCTAGCCTACTAACTGTGCCTTCATATCGGACATTTTTTACACTGAACTGCTGAAGAGGTCGCCAGACAACCAACCTTTACTGATAGGGTCCTAAAGTATAAGTGATATCGTAGTGCCTATTAGTCCGCTCCCGAGAGAGACAGAGATTTAATGCCAAAAAAGGTGAATGTGCCAGACATCAGAGGTCATATGGCACAAAAGAGAAAAAAGAGAGAGAGAGAGAGAGAGAGAGAGAGAGAGAGAGAGAGAGAGAGAGAGAGAGAGAGAGAGAGAGAGAGAGAGAGAGAGAGAGAGAGAGAGAGAGAGAGAGAGAGAGAGAGAGAGAGAGAGAGAGAGAGAGAGAGTGTGTTAATGACACGTCACACATCAATCATGAAGGAATGTTTTCATGCCATTAGCACACCAATCGCTCCTACCTCCACCTTCCCCCTTATTGATAACACCCTGCTGTAAACACTAAACACCCGTTAAACGACATATAACAATCTTATCCATGTTTTGCTGACATGTTAAATACTTCGCACACACCTTGATTTGCTTCACTGAACGTTAACGAAAGTAAAATCGAGGGATGGAAAAAAGGGTTGGTGGTACATCTGACATCCTCACCTAATAATGATAATAATAATAATAATAATAATAATCTTTATTATATTAATAAAAGCGAAAGTGTGTGTGTGTGTATGTCTGTGTGGTATAGGTTCCGCCCCCCGTGGCGGAATCCCATCATATACCACATTTTTGGAACCAGGTTGACCAGGGGAAGGTTTTAAGCCCACTTATTTTTTTTAGCAGCCTATTAGCGATAATTGTGAAAAAAGTGGGTTGCGAGAATTGAGGAAGCCTTGATGTAGGGTGATGGGTAATGGGTGAGTGAATGGGTGGGGTGATGGGTAATGGGTGTGCGGTGATAGGTGAGTGAATGGGTGGGGGGTGATGGGTGATGGGTGAGGGAATAGATGGGGGGTGATAGGTAATGGGTGAGTGAATGGGTGTGTGGTGATGGGTAATGGGTGAGTGAATGGGTGGGGGGTGATGGGTAATGGGTGAGTGAATGGGTGGGGGTTGATGGGTAATGGGTGAGTGAATGGGTTGGGGGTGATGTGAATGGGTTGGCGTTAATACATACATTTCTACATCCATGATTTCAATAAAGTTAGAAGGGGCTATCTGGAGAGTCTGTGTTTGGTGGGCCTTTGGCCCACCAATAGCCCTCCGCAGGAGCTAGCCAAAAAGTCCGCCCGGTGGGCGGCTTTGCGGCTAGTAATGAATAATCGGGAGTGCTATAGCCGTTATGAGAATATAAACAATGACGGGACAGCGCTTTCTATTGGATTAATTTCAGACTACTGTAGTGCGTAGAGGCCAAAGGAACACAACCACAATAGCAACTTGACCTTTATTTACACCCGGAATTCTTATATTATTCATCTGTACAAATGAAACCATATTGATCGTTCACGAGCACATTTTCAATCACGAACGAATAATCATTAAAACGCATTGACTTATCCCCGCTGATAATCATACACTGACACGACATTCTTGTGATAAAGCAGACTACTGTATACAGTAGTCTTTGGATAACGCATACCAAAAAGTCAAAGTATACCTGTCCACACAACATAATCATGCTATGATAGTCCGTGTCTGCTGCTCAGCTGCGGCGTATGTGTTTGCTGGATCTTGCCCCAAGGCAAGGGAGTAAACTGTAGACACGGAGCCCCCCTATTCCCCTCCACCCCATCTACCTTGACATCTCAAGGTCACTTCTCGCTTCACTTCACTGATAATGACAAAAATAATCTACTAGTGTAAACATAATCATAAAAAAAAGTCTTAATCTCCGCTTCCTATTCCCTCAATTAATAAGTGGACTTAAAAAGATGTGTGTATTGCATGTGTGTATTACGTCACTATCCTGTTTTATCATTCATTAATGCGGGAAAGGGCAAAAGTAGCTATTATTCACATACATCGCTGCTATCTAGCTATGCCTCCTTCCCTTATCAATGGTATTATATTACGATCTCTCCTTTCCCTCGTCAAACAGCGTATTAAGATTTATTTCTGAGATACTACTCTTAGTACCTTTCTTACTTGTGAAACCATCTTTCCGTCTTTTGGTAGGAAACCAAGACGTAGAAGGAGGATTGGAAGAAATAACATCATTATCATACACGCCTCTTTGGGACCTATGAAACGTGGTGTTCTGTTGTTGTTTTCGTAGTGACGTCTCCCGCATCGGGGTTTTGTACTTGACTCGATCCCCATCATGTAGCTGGTTGTCCTTCGGGAGAACGCGGCGATTGACTTTGGGAAGAGGACTATAGGGCTTCCAGGTCCCGTTGTAGGCATCCACATCACCTAGCTGGTTGTCCTTCCGGGGTACGCGGCGATGGACTTTGGGAGGACTGTAGAGCTTCCTACTCCCGTCGTAGGTGAGCGGTTCGCGGCTCACCATTGAGGGTAGCGGGGATGGCATGGTGAGGGAGGGGTGGAGGCACAGCCAAGTGGGAGGCACCTCGTAGGACTGGCGAGGAGCACCGTCATCGTAGGGGACGTGCCACCCATCGACCCCGCCAGCTTGTGACGCCTGAATCACCGTGCTGAACTTTGCCGGAGACTATGAGAAAGAGAGAGAGAGAACTTTCACATCTTCGCCTAAACATATGACTGCAAGGAGAAGGAAGGGGGAGGGGGAGCGGATCTGACAAGGGCAAAACACTGCTGTATTAAACAGCCTACACGTTGTCGATGCAGCGTCATGCCTCTAATCCAGTGGTTCTTAACCTGGGTTCGACTGAACCCCAGGGCTTCGATGAGCCAGTCTCAGGGGTTCGGCGGAGGCCCTCCGTAACATATTGCAATTTTACTATTATTGTAATGGTGGATTATTCACCTCAGCAAATCATACGCAAAATTAACATAAAGTCAAGCAGTGCGGTGGAGGGAGAGTTATGTGTGTTTGTGTTCGCCCGCCTCTGTCCCTCCCGAGCAGTGGCGTATATAGCGGGGTAGACGAGAGAGGGCACTCAGCCAAGGCTCCCCCCATTTTGCCAATGAATGAAAAGTTTTGCCATTGAATATCAAATTAGTGCAATATATCCCTTCTGAGGCCTGACAAAGTCTCTAAAAATGCTTGATTAAAAAAAAATACCCGACCCCTGCTCATCACCAGCAGCTGAAGAGGTTCGCTTCACCCCCCCCCCCCCCATTAAAACAATCCTGAATTCACCACAGTTACCCCCCCTTCCAATGACCTACGTATAAACGCCACTGTTTCCGACTCCTTCCTTGTTTATTATCCAAATATACTCTTCAATTTTTTTTCAATTTTTGTATCAATTAAAATGGAATTTATTTTCTTATTATCCAAATAGTATACTGTTGAATTTTAAATCAAATTTTCTTAAATTTTTCTATTAATCTTTTTTTCTTCTTCACATATTTGAGGGTTAGGCTAATGAGCGGAAGTTTTCACAAGGGTTCGGCGCCTCTGAAAAGGTTAAGAACCACTGCTCTAATCCCTCCTAGAACAACACTGCTTCCTGGCAAGGGCGTAGCCAGAGGGGGGGGGGCCAATGGGGCCATGGCCCTCCCCAATTCAACACATCTACTTTAGGAGTGTATGGTATAATTTCATCAATTTTACTATATTGAATATCATGCAAAGAACCAATAAATGACCCCCCATAGGGCTCAATATGCCCCCAATTAAGTCATATCTTCAAAAATATTCTTTAGGGGGCTTACAGAGCCTCCCAGACCCCCAGCTGATTAAGGCACCCACCCCTCAACCATCATTGGGAGGTTGCCCCCCCCAATTATTTTTCCTGGCTACGCCCTTGCTTCCTGGCACACCCTTACCTGATTTGTTTTAGCCCTCTCTCAAATTAAACTAGATACTACTAGAAGAGGAGACATGACATTCTGAGGTTACGAAAGTCAATTCCTAGGCAAAGAAATAAAAGAAATATAGCTACAGACAGACGTAAAATACACAAACAATCGTACCATGAGACGGATGCAGCCAGCGGAGGAGTACGCCATCACCTGGTGCGTGTTCTGCCACCTCCTGAAGATGTCCCGCAGTGGTCCCTCTCCCAGGCGGAACAGGTGGTCTCGCAGCAAGTCACTGGCGGGAGGGAGGCAGTGAAGGGAAGGGGGGAACAGTGGTGCAGCTAACACCGCATTCCCTCTACTGTATCTCCTGACTAAAATCCTACAGCTAAAATTAATCGAACCAACCCTGAGCACTTGCCAGTTTGCCCACCTCTCAAGTCTTTCCTACCCAACACGTATGTTATATCTGTGCACAGATCCCCACTGGAGAGATTCCGACTATGCCACTGGTATGGAAGGAAAGAGCGCTTGGGTGGGGGTTAAGAGCGAGACGTGGGGGAAAAACATGTAGGAAAAAAAATGGTGGGGAAGGGAGTGTGGGCTCGAAGATGAGACTAGGGGAGTAGAAAAGAAGGGTCGAGGGATAGGGAGATGGACGGGAGGGGCTGGAAGAGGAGGAGAGAGGAACAAATCTCCAAACATCACGTGACCATTCTAACCACAATCCCTTGCTTCTAATTTTTTTTTCTAAGAATATACCTCGATCCCCTGACCCATGCCCACTACAACACTAGCAAAGTATCTCAAATACTGTGGAATGCCATAAATAAGAAGACCATCTGAATGTAATGATCCTCGATTCTACTTGGATTAAGGCGAAGTTGGGGAATAACATGGCAAATGGCTGTCGTGATTGGATGAAATGGGACTAGGGGTAGAAAAGAGCCGGTTCGCGGACCCCGACTTGTACGTCGAGTTGGAAGAGAGCCGTGAGGAGGAATTCCAAAGCACTGTGACTCTTCATCTCCACAAATCACCTTTGGCTTCTTAATTTTTTACTAAGAATATACCTAGTCGTTACATAGCCCACTACATAACACTGTCAATGTTATCTCAATACTTTAATCATAAAGCAGACTTTTCAGAATCACTAATGTATCCTTTATTCTAACTTGATCATGCTAATTGCAATCTGTAATGATCAATTCCCTCCACATGCCATGTGTTAGGTGGATTGTCCGGAAGTAGCAATGGCGACTTTGGCTTGAGTGCTGCTTTACGCTGACCTCGCCTTCTGAGGTAACCCAGTGCCGTGCATCCCCTTCCTATTACCTCATCACTCACTATGATTCAGCTCTCCCTACAACTTTGGATTTACTATAATCAAGCTCTCCCACCATAGTTTAAATCCTACCTTAACTGCCCTAAATAAGCACTATCACTTGTATCTTACACTATAACTTTAGTCCATGCGATAACCAGGCTTCCCATCAAAACAAGACCTAAGCAACTGAATAACCACTTATTTTACCCTTGAACCCAGCCACACCTAACACGTTAATCCACCTCCCTTCCAATACTACATTGACTACTTCCTGGTGACAATTCCACCTCATAACCCCATTGGGATGTGTTGTATGGGCAAAATTGCATCACCTTCTATAGGATGAAATGATGCAGACAAAAAGGAACTCAAACAGAATACTTGAAAACAATATGGTTAACCGGACAAGGAAATAAATGATAGGTAGCTCGTTAACATATAGGTAGACTTAGTTCGTAGGTAGGTGTAGGACAAAGGTTACTTGTGTGATGAAGGCACACTGCTCTTCAAACCTACTATAGGTTGGGTTAACTCTGCTTCAACAAGACTCGGACACTCACAAAATTAATGGTCACTGATTTTGCAAACAGGCAGAACACCTAAAACCGGCGCAGTAGATTCGCGGCGCTGTGCCACCAGGATAGCGATATTTCTCCAGCCTATTAGTTTGTTGTTATTGTTTATTGTGTGACTGTTTATACGTTACTGGCTGTAGTGTGGTCATTTGGTACCTACAGGTCATAATTATTATGCAAACCCAAGGAAACACATACTTCAATGTGAAAGACAAGAAACATGGCGCGAACATTTCTGAGAAAATTATTGTTGCATAAAGCTTTTCTTTTTTCCTAAACAGCTAATCGAATTCCATACTCCTCGAGCGTACACCGAGGTGCGAGTTTGGGAGACCAACCTGAACGAGGTGCAGCAGGGGTGCGTGTATCAAAGTCAGCGCAGAAAATGAATGAAGTACATCATAGTGAGCAGGAGGAAAAACACGTAAGAGGCACAAACAGATATCGCAGAGCTCAAGAGAACCAGATCACATCTGCCATGCCTATCAGGCCAATGTTAAGTACTATACGCCCTTGGATCGTAAGGAGAGGTACCGCAGTCATAATTAATTGAAAAAAATGAAACTATCAAATAATGTGTAAGCCAAGAGCATGCGCGCGCACACACACATTCTGGATAATTTATGTCTGCATTAAGCCTTTCTTTTTTTCAAACAATGCATAATCATTCAGACTACCCTAGCCGTACAACGAGAGAGAGAGAGAGAGAGAGAGAGAGAGAGAGAGAGAGAGAGAGAGAGAGAGAGAGAGAGAGAGAGAGAGAGAGAGAGAGAGAGAGAGCGAGAGAGCGAGAGAGCGAGAGAGAGCGAGAGAGCGAGAGAGAGCGAGCGAGAGAGAAACCCAGCATAGCATGACCTACCCGGTGAGAAACTTGGTGCCGAGGCCAGACTGAAGAGCTGCATACAGGAAGAAACCATCATCTTTGCTCCTGCAGGTAAATAAAAAGACAAGGAATCTTATACCACTCGAAGGAAGAGTAAACAAAAAAAACACCTGACCTGATATAGACTTATTGTAACAAGGCATTCATAGTTCCAGTTCTTACATGTTGTTGAGGGTGTACACAGTGACCCTTGGTTTGTTCCGCCACAGCCTGGAGGTCCATTTCTCCATGTGGTTTCGTCCCAGCACCAGTATATTACCTCTTGGGTGCTCCACCAACGCCTGATCCACCACCTCTCCAAGCTGCCATTCCACACCACACCACCAAAGATTACTACTAATTGGTGCGTAGTAACTTTAAAATAATACAGATATTCCATTATAAAGATCCAAAAAGAAAATAATTAAGCTTATCTCTACATTTTGACACAATATCATGGAAACCAAGAACACACAATTTCAGCAAGGTGATCAGGGCTGGAGAAAGCAAAACAAGCCTTACAGACTTCTGCCGTGACATCTCAGAATTCTTTGTAATGATGTAGGATGCATTGAGGCCATCCACCACAGCTGCGAAAGGCTTCCTCTCCTCAACAAATCTCTGAAAATTGCTCCACTCCTCAGGGCTGGTGGAACGGAAAATGTCTGACCCCAGCAACACCCGGGGCACAAACTCCTCCTGTAATAAACAAGAGCCATGAGGGAACCTTTAGGTCTCTTTGTTGACTTGGATGTTTGTTAGGCTCAAATATTATATTTTTTACAATAAAATATCAACATCAAACTGGTTTAATAGATAAAAGTAAATAAATATCTCACTCAGATAAAGTAAACATGGTTCTTTAAGCTCGTGTGATGTGATGAAATGATTCCCACTTTATAAACAAATGATATCGTTGACTTTGTTCTGTACATCCCACATGTATTAAATGTTCTTACTCTGTGTCTACATTGAATTCATACAGTTAAGGAAGATAGTGGGTTGGGACCTGCACACACTCATCTATCATCGTTACATCCATTTAGAGGTGGGCATCCAGAAGCCAAGGGGCATTTCTACCACAGCCATCAACTGTGAGGGCCTCACCCAGGCGGGGCAAGCAGTAAGCAAGTGGTGCAATTATGTAAAGATGTTGGACAAACTGCCCTGTTAGTGCATAGCTTGTCACCTTGTCGGTACTCTACAACTCACCTGCAAATGCCTGAAATCTTCTTCAGTCACTCCTTTGACATCCAGCTGGTGTCTGCAGGCTGGACACACCCCGCTGAGGAGTCATGCATCTTTATTAGAGTACAATCAATCATACACAATACCTTGCATTTCTGTAATCAGCAGCATTAAGGTAATAACAAATATTTCATGTTCTATCACATGGACATTCCACAAAATAATTACACAATACTGCCAGTGTGAAAATAATACCATAATATCTTGTTTATGCTAAATTTGATGCATTTAGGAAATCACCTTTTATGTTCTTACTATATGATAAATAATAGTCATTAAAAGCTTTACAACGATAATTATAATCAGTCTTAACACCATTGACAAGAATCATTCTAAAGTGTGAAAACTATCAGGTTCTCCTTACAAGATGACCCAGAAGATGAATCGTATCTTATTAGCCTTGACCACCTTCGCCAAACTAATGACCTTTATGAAGTTAAAAATTCTTACAAGCATCCACAATATATCACAGAATATTAATTTCCAGTCAGAATGACACACCATTCAGAGCCACAGTCCCCAGGGACAGTCTACCTTTTCCTACCTCTTAGGTATTTTCAGGTAGTGAGCTGACCAGCCCAAGGCATCCCTGAAGAGCCGGGTCATTGCCTTCACCACCGCCACACTGGGGTGCACGTCATGGTTTTCTAGCTTCTGAAAGAGAGTGAGTGCCATTGCCTCCCTCTCTGCCCTGGTCTCCTGGGCCTCGCACTGTCTCAGCCACTCATCAAACACAGAGTCCAGGGGAACCTGAAATGGAGATGCTGTAATGAGGCTGCAATGAATATTGACAATATTTCTATACATTGACAATTGACATTCATATAACTTCTCGGATGGAAAGTTGGGGAAAACATAGCTTTCGGTAATGCAAGACTCTTCTTCACCAACCCTTCCCCCTTCATCTTTGCAATGTACCCAAATCCTTTCAAAGCTCTTTTCACTCATCCCACTACTCTACACTTCACTTCACTCCATCAGCATACACCCCCATGCATTTATCTTTCATTCACACAATATTGATGATAATAATAGCAATAATAATAATAATAATCACATAAATGTATATAAAGATCTTTCACTACCAACTCTTCTCCCTCGGCATGCTATGTGAGGCCATTAACACGTCAGATCCCATGGCCGGGTGCCTTGGCCTACCTGCTCCACCTGCCTCATGGCCTCCAGGTACTGCCAGCCCACTTCGTAGTCCCCCGTCCTGAAGGCGGCCCGGATGATGGCGCTGTGTATGGTCGGGCACGGCATGGACATCTTCTTCAGTGGGCCAGGTGATCCAGGGCCAGACGCCATTCCTGGGTGGCTGTCAGGGCCAATATGACATTTCTGGAAAGCCTGAGATCAAGGAGCTGAGAGAAGAAAGTGTTAATATGACTTGATCAGTTTTCTCAGATGATTCTCTTTTAAAGAATTATGATGACTTTCAAGTATTAAATCATTCATGGTATGTCTCCTGTTTGAAAATGTCATTGCTCTTTATGAAAAACTATATCAATTGAGAGTTTCCTTCCACGCACAAAGATTTACATATGCATATACGTACAGCCCAGCATCCCAAATCTACTAATATATAAATTAGGTTTTTTTTATGAGTGCTCAGTTGCTATGAGCTGATGCCAATGTAAGTACAGTATACTATAACAAACATCCACACCCACACCCATGACAGCTCACTCCCCTGTGCAGCTCACCTTGGCCCGGCTCATGAGGCTGTGGTAGAGCTCCATCACCTGGTCCTCCCCACACGTGGCCACGTGCTCCCCACACAGCTGCAGGTAGTTGCCCAGCGTGGACAGGTTGGGCTCGCGTCCTTCCCGCTGCAGCACTTCCATGTAGGAGGCAGCCAGGCTATAGTTGCCAAGCCTCACACACCTCTTCATGATCATTGCATCACAAGTTGTGGCATTCATATATGAGTTCCCGCGAGACATCAACTCGATTGTCTCTTTCCATTCTGCACTTGACATTTCTTTTTTGCTGCAGAATATATCTTCCACCTGAGTTTCTATTCTTTCACGATCTATCTTTCTCTTATATTTTTCACTGTAATTGTCATTATATTTACTGTAATTGTCATCACCATCATCAGTATTGTCATCATCTTGTACATTGTTCCTTAAAAATTCTATACCTCTATGTTCTTTTGAATAATTACAACTTGGTGTTTTGAGATATTGCCATTTTGTACTGCTATTGCTGGCAAAAATATTGATGTTTTCTATATTCTTTACTTGTGTTGGTACCGGTAATCCCATCCAGGATAAATGTCGGAAGTTTGTGGAATTTCTGGGGAGAAGTTTTGTCAGAATTGCCCTCCTTCCCCCTGAAAAGCACTGCTGCAGTGCCATCTGGAGGGGAAACAAACGATAGTGATCGATGTTTTCACTGTGATTTCATGATATGTAGAAAAATAATAGTGATGTTATACTAAAACTTAAGGTGCAGTAATGGAATAATCAGACATATACACCACAAGGGCAAATGATGACATTATTTCCTTCCTTCATTCAGACATGTAATAGTGTGCTGCATCCTCCACAACCAATGCTCAGGGGCAGGGGCGGGCAAACTTCCGTTCCTGGGGCCAGTTCCGCCCCGCGAAGGCCTAGCGGCTGACCCTCGCTCTGAAAAGTTTGCCCGTCCCTGCCCTAGTGCATTGAGGAGTCTGGTACCTTGGAGTGACAAAACAATCTATCATTTGCTGTTACTGAACATTCATTGTCAAACTTATTTTCTAATTACTTTGATCAATACATATGTAAACAATGATAATGGTTGAACATGATTTTTTGTGTTCTTCTCTAACTGAAGAGACAATCACTGTTTTTGCCTTGAACTGAAGGCAATGTGATTATACCAGTGATGTTAACATTTCTGCTGCGACAGGTACTCCAAATACTGTAGTTAGGTTGCATTTCACATTTCAGGAACACTTTTTTATTACTTTATATTATCTTGTATAACTTTTCAGTATATATTTCATTGTTATATATATCACAAACAAACACATGCTGCGGTGGAAGGTTCATGATATATACTGCAGGGGAATGTGGAGCAAATGAACACTCATAACTATCTAATATATGATATAGATTAGATGTTATTATACTATTGGACTCTATTAAAAGATTATTTGTTTATGTATTTTGAAATAGCATTGCCATTTCTCAAATGATCCTTATTGAATTTGGTCAGGAGGTCCAGATGACTCCCAGAATAATGTGTGAACAGAGAAAACCCGGGTCTGGGATGCCTCGAGGTCACTGAGGGAAAACATGTACTAGTACATGTATGGCACCCGGGTAATGCTGGGTACCTTCGCTAGTGTCACTATTTCCCCAAGGATCTTTAACAAATTTGACACAGAGGGCCAGATGCATCCTATGATAATGCATGAACAAAGCAAACTTGGGTTTGGCTTCTTCAGGGTCATTACTGAGGTAACATCTACATATTTGGCACCAAGGCAATGCCTGGGTGTCTCTACTAGTCTATAATAGAATGACCGGCTATCATCCTGCAGAACTGGGGTCTCTCTGACTGCCTCAATACTCATGTTTTCTGAATCATTCTGGTCCAACATTATTGGAAATCCTATTCACTTGCAAAAACAAAAACAAAAATTTATTTTCATATAATAATGGGTAGATTAGGTTACGTTTGGGTTTAGTTAGGTTAGATTTAGGTTGTGTTATTTTCTTAATAAATCATGTGCATGGATAAGGGCCCCCAAAAAGTAACAAAAAGCCGACTGTACTGCAGACCCTATAAATATTATAGAAGACAGTAGGTAAGATACTTGAGAAAAGGGGGTGGGCCAATTTAGTTTGGAAAGGTGTCTTGATACTCCTCTCTTTAAGTAATTTAAGTCATATGAAGGTGGAAAAATAGAAACAGGAAGAGAATTCCAGAGTTTACCAGTGAAGGGGATGAAAGAGTGAAGATACTAGTTAAGCTCTGCATAAGTAAGATGGACAGAATAGGGATGAGAATAGGTAGAAAGTCTTGTGCAGCGAGGCTGCGGGAGGGGGAGAGGCATGCAGTTTGCAAGTTCAAAAGAGTAGTGAGCATGAAAATAACGGTAGAAGATAGCAAGAGAAGCAGCATTGCGACATTATTTGTAAGATTATAGACAATCAGTTAGAGGATGGGACTTGATGAGACGAAAAGCTTTTGACTCCAACCGGTTTAGGACAGCTGTATGAGTGGATGCCCCCCAAACATGTAAGACATACTCCATACATGGGCGGATAAGGCCCCTGTACAGAGCAAGCATCTCGAAGGGAGGAAAAAATGGATGCAAATGTCACAGGTTTAGGTTAGGTTTTGTTGTGAGGGTGTGCGGTTGCCTGGCCACCAGCCTGTGCGGCACACTACTCGCCACTTCACGATCAATGGAATTAAACATTTTTTACTGATTTCTGGTGAAAATAGATGTTCTATTTTTGGTTTCCGCCGGTGAATAGGATCCCCACTACATGCTGGAGCAGAAATTAAACAGAAAACGTGAGTATTGAGGCTGGCACTGAAAGCCTAGTTCTACAGTATGATTACCGAATGGCCTTTTCATACAAAGAGAATCAAGATATTGTTCAGTAAAATTTCCAATGATAAAAGTATGGGAGGATTTGCAGCAGTTACTTTTACTTGTCAATTTATATTGTGGGATTGTGCAGAGGTGGTGGTGGCAGTGGTGCTGGTGAGTGAAATACAGGGTACCTGGAACCGTCGCCGATAGGAATTCTTGTCAGCGTTGGCGAGTGTTCCTATTTTCGGTGACAGTTCCAGTTCTTGATCTTGATATTACAGTACCCAATGAATACATTTAATCAACTTTTATCTGTCTTTCTACATTCAGGGATTAAATACCAGCAATAGCTTGAACAGTTAGGTTAGGTTATGTCGACCGGTTAGTTAACCGATGTCCAGGTTAGGTTAGTGAACGAGTGGGGAGTCTGGGGGTCACAGCCCCCCCAGCTAGGTCAGGTTAAGTTACCTATGTCAAACTGCAGTTTTAGTGTTTTAGGACAAACATAAAATGTGGTTTCCAATAATAAAATTACCTATATTCTTCCTTTTCATCTATTACAAGTGGAACTGTCACCGGAAATTTCCACTGTCGGCGACAGTTCTCGGTTGGTGTTTCAGGGAAAATTCCTATCGGCAGCAGTTCCCTAAACCAAATACAGTAGGCAATGGGTTAACTTAATCGCCCATAATAATTTGACACAGTAAGCGGCATTCATATCGGGTGTTTACTGTCCCAGGAACTCAAATCCTGGCCATTCTTTATAGTTTATCATCTTGGCTATTACAGCCTCCTGATACTGTTGCCTCCTGATAACTTTGTCACCAATCTAATTCATGTTAAAAAAAAAAGTATATCATCATATTACATTCATGAATACCAACTGAGGGTGAAATTCTAGAGTCCTTTCCCCCTGTAATGGTGGTGTTTAGTAACTGTTGTTATCTGGCAACCTGACCCTTCCTGTGTCGGGGCAGGTTCAGATACCTCTAAAACGTAATTATAAAGTGGGGGAGGGATGTGCCTTCCCATCCCCCTAAACGACTCTGGACCCCTCAAAAATATAATTTGGTTAATATCACTAATCTAACCTCACTATAACCTAACCTAACTTCACCAATAACCTCCCAGCGAGACCCCCCCAAAATAGTTATATACTAACCTAACTTCAATATAACCTAACCCAACTTGATACATTTCTTGTCCTCTCCCGCCCTTAGGTCTCACTAGGAGGTGATTGGAAAGGTTAGGTTATAGCGAGGTTAGGTAAAATAATAATATTTTGGGCGGTAATTTAAGGGGCAAGGGAGGGTTTGGGAGTGTGAAGGGAGCAACTCTTTTCTCTCACTCTTCCCCACTTTATAATCACGTTGGTTCTACTGTAGTTTAATGCATTACAAGACACGTAGTTATAGCCGTCCTCAATTTGTAGATCTGACAATTTGCAGTATTTCTAACCCCTACAACACCCGTCGGAAATTAAAAATAACACAAGTGGGGTCTGGGGGGACGAAAACACCCCAGTGACGTTAGGTTACGCAATCAATGCCCAGGCTAAGTTAGTTAACTAGCAGGGGGATCTAGTGGGGCGCAGGCCCCCAGTTATGTCAGGAGATTATTGGTCAATAGGGAGTATTGTACTAAACAGCAGTTTTACCATTACGTTTTAGAATCTGAAGGGATCTGTAAAGATCTGGAAATATAGCCCACTAATGAGGGCAGTAATATTTGTAATATTTGGTAATTTGGTAATTTTTGGTAATATTTGTCGCCTCCGTGGTGCAGTGGCTAGCGTGCCTGGCTACGAATTTGCGGGCCCTGGTTCGAATCCGGGCCAGGGTAAGTCGGTGATCAGCCTACTCAGCTGTTCTTCCTTCCTTTCCGGGTTGATAAATGGGTACCTGGGGCAACCTGGGGAAGGTAACTGTAGTAACCCGGGTGTCACACTAGCCCTGTGTCCCAGAGTAAAGGGTCCTTACCCACCACAGGCTCTAAGGGCTAATGCCACGGAGATGAGCACCGAATGCCACGCGCAGCATTGCGTATGCTCCCATCTTTACCATAATAAGGGCAGGAAAGGACTCTAGAATTTTACCAAAAAATCATGGAGAGGACCCACTAAACGACTCCTGGAGCCCTTCAAACACCTACCAAGTCACCAAGCAACAGCTCGCCACCAGCTACATAACTGAAGGCCACAAGGGTGCAAACCTGCACCTCCATTACATAAAAGGTTCACAAACACTTGACTTGAGTCTTGGCAATAACTCGTGAGGGGTGATCACCAAGGATAACTATGATTCCCCATGATAATCTGAATACATAACCCACCAATCAGCGAATAGCTTGGTAAATATACACAACACTGATTAACAATTCACAAAAAGACTCTCCAGTAACCTAGACATTGCCCTAAGCCGGCCCATGAAGGTGACCAAGTGAGAACATCATGCAACCCCCCTTACCAGTAACCAATTTGGCGGTAGGGTACTAGGGGTCCAGGGGCCACAAAAACCCCGCCACACCCCTTGATCCTTGCCTTGACCACGCGTCCTCACCCTCACATTCCTACTCCATGCAAGGGGATAAAACAATAAGCAAGAACATAATATGATGCCTCACTACATCCCTTCATTCCGGCTTCAAACTATTAGTGCAGAACGTACATTAACACAGTAGTTAACGCTGTACTCACGGTTATGTGGTGGTGCCTGCCTCGCACATCGATTCGCCGCCGCCGCCTGTTTGTTTACATGTCGCCGCACACGTGGTCGTTTTCGTAGCTTTTCCCGGTTCGGTGGTTTTTTTCCCGATTCGGTGGGGTTTTTTCCTGCTCTTTTTTTTCTTTCGTTTCTTTTCTTATCTACAAGGTATCAATGGTCACTACAGCGGTAAATTTGTACTTTCAACCAGTTATTGAGTATGAGGTCAAAAATACTCTTTTCCCATGTATTATGATGTGTTAAGACTGATGGTCACATTAAAAAGCGTCGTAAATGCCTCATTTTGCAGTTATCTCCCCCTTCCATAACAAACCTGGGGACCCGTCGGGAACGCAGGGTTTTGGGTAGGAAAAATGGCAACTATAATCTAGAGTCTAGACTTTCTCAGCACCACCCACACAGTCTAGACTTTCTCAGCACCACCCACACAGTCTAGACTTTCTCAGCACCACCCACACAGTCTAGACTTTCTCAGCACCACCCACACAGTCTAGACTTTCTCATCACCACCCACGCAGTCTAGACTTTCTTAGCACCACAGTCTAGACTTTCTCTTCACCACACAGTCTAAACTTTCTCATTACCACACAGTCTAGACTTTCTCTTCACCACACGCACAGTCTAGACTTTCTCTTCACCACACAGTCTAAACTTTCTCATTACCACACAGTCTAGACTTTCTCTTCACCACACGCACAGTCTAGACTTTCTCATCACCACACATTCTAGACTTTCTCTTCACCACACACACAGTCTAGACTTTCTCATCACCACACACACAGTCCATCATCGTCCTTGGTGGACAACCCAAGCGAGGAACCCGCTTCGCTCGCCCGGGCATCCTCCACCGTGCTCGCTGGATGGCCAAGGTCCTGTATGCCATCAAGCTGTACCTGTTCTGGGACCAGTTCTCACTGACGGCAGCCGAGACATCCGGCATCCGACGATTCGTCACCTTCAGCGTCTTCACATACGTAACGGCCTGGTGCAAGGCGTCCCAGTCGGCAGCGGCCCCGGCGCAGGACTTGGTTTTTCTCAAGGCGTTGCTGGCTTACCCCGACAAGGCGGTGAACAAGGCGGCGACGTCCACAGCGTTCCGTCGCCACCTGTGGTACCTGAGCGAGAGAATCGTGGGATTGGTGTTCTTCGATTACAACTTGCCAGTCTCGATCAAGCGGGACATTCTCAAGGCTATGGAGCAAGAGGAGGGGTCAGATGATCCTCTTCGGCAGCTGGCTCAAGTCGACGCCACCATCGAATCCATTCCCAGAAAAACCGTGGCCCACTTCGTCACCACCAGCACGGCGGACTCCTTCACAATCCTGCGTCTGGAACGAGTCTTCCTCCGCAACGACCCTACAACATGGTCCCAGGACCCCAACTACATGGAAGCGGCGCGCAGAGTGAGGGCCCTGGCTGTGATGAACGATTTCGCTGAACGGGGTGTGGCAGTTCAACCTGGCCCTCACGAAAGATGAGGAACAGAATCAATACTTGCTTCAAGTCGTCGAAAGTCATCGCCGTGGCCATCCTGACGCCCGCAAGTCTTCAGTGACCTCTGCAAACTAGGCGACAATGAGTGGGAGATGGATGCCCATGAGACTCCCCATTTGAGGGGCTAATACTCGTAACGAGGGGGACCTAGAACCAAAAGTATGTAAAGCAATTATGTTATTTAGCATGTACTTGGTAATAATCGAGCAAATTAAATATGTCCTAATTTCCAAATACATACACATCTGTAAAATTGTAAAATACCACATTTTTTCCAAAATTTCCGAACTTTGACCTCGTTGAGCGACCTCTAAATATTTATTGATTTCAAAAATATTTTACACAATTTGTTTTTTATTGGATTTGAACCAGAAAACTGCCCGTCCCGATAAAAATTCCGACTTTCGAAAAATAAGTGCAACCCTACCACACAGTCTAAACTTTCTCTTCACCACACAGTCTAGACTTTCTCTTCACCACACAGTCTAGACTTTCTCATCACCACACAGTCTAGACTTTCTCTTCACCACACAGTCTAGACTTTCTCATCACCACACAGTCTAAACTTTCTCTTCACCACACAGTCTAGACTTTCTCTTCACCACACAGTCTAGACTTTCTCATCACCACACAGTCTAGATTTTCTTTTCACCACACAGTCTAGACTTTCTCATCACCACACACACAGTCTAGACCTTCTCTTCACCACACAGTCTAGACTTTCACTTCACCATACACAGTCTAGACTTTCTCTTCACCACACACACAGTCTAGACTTTCTCTTCACCACACAGTCTAGACTTACTCATCACCACACAGCCTATACTTTCTCATCACCGCACACACAGTCTAGACTTTCTCATCACCAGACACAGTCTAGACTTTCTCATCACCACACACACAGTCTAGACTTTCTCATCACCACACACACAGTCTAGACTTTATATTTACCACACAGTCTAGACTTTCTCATCACCACACAGTCTAGACTTTCTCATCACCACACAGTCTAGAATTTCTCATCACCACACAGTCTAGACTTTCTCATCACCACACAGTCTAGACTTTCTCATCACCACACAGACAGTCAGTCTAGACTTTCTCACCACCACACACACAGTCAGTCTAGACTTTCTCATCACCACACAGTCTAGACTTTCTCATCACCACACACACAGTCTAGACTTTCTCATCACCATACAGTCTAGACTTTCTCATCACCACACAGTCTAGACTTTCTCATCACCACACAGTCTAGATTTTCTCATCACCACACACACAGTCTAGACTTTCTCATCACCACACAGTCTAGACTTTCTCATCACCACACAGTCTAGATTTTCTCATCACCACACACACAGTCTAGACTTTCTCATCACCACACACACAGTCTAGACTTTCTCATCACCACACAGTCTAGACTTTCTCATCACCACACACACAGTCTAGACTTTCTCATCACCACACACACAGTCTAGACTTTCTCATCACCACACAGTCTAGACTTTCTCATCACCCACACACACTGTCTAGACTTTCTCATCACCACACACACAGTCTAGACTTTCTCATCACCACACAGTCTAGACTTTCTCATCACCACACACACAGTCTAGACTTTCTCATCACCACACAGTCTAGACTTTCTCATCACCACACACACACTCTAGGCTTTCTCATCACCACACAGTCTAGACTTTTTCATCACCACACACACAGTCTAGACTCTAGACTTTCTCATCACCACACACACAGTCTAGACTTTCTCATCACCACCACACACACAGTTCTAGACTTTCTCATCACCACACATTCTAGACTTTCTCATCACCACACACACAGTCTAGACTTTCTCATCACCACACACACAGTCTAGACTTTCCCATCACCACACAGTCTAGACTTTCTCATCACCACACAGTCTAGACTTACTCATCACCACACAGTCTAGACTTTCTCATCACCACACAGTCTAGACTTTTCTCATCCCACACAGTCTAGACTTTCTCTTCACCACACACACAGTCTAGACTTTCTCTTCACCACACACACAGTCTAGACTTTTTCATCACCACACAGTCTAGACTTCTCATCACCACACAGTCTAGACTTTCTCCTCACCACACAGTCTAGACTTTCTCATCACCACACAGTCTAGACTTTCTCATCACCACACAGTCTAGACTTTCTCATCACCGCACAGTCTAGACTTTCTCTTCACCACACACACAGTCTAGACTTTCTAATCACCACACAGTCTAGATTTTCTCATCACCACACAATCTAGACTTTCTCACCACACACATAGTCTAGACTTTCTCATCACCACACAGTCTAGACTTTCTCTTCACCACACAGTCTAGACTTTCTCATCACCACACAGTCTAGACTTTCTCATCACCACACAGTCTAGACTTTCTCATCACCACACAGTCTAGACTTTCTCATCACCACACACACAGTCTAGACTTTCTCATCACCACACACACAGTCTAGACTTTCTCATCACCACACAGTCTAGACTTTCTCATCACCACACACACAGTCTAGACTTTCTCATCACCACACACACAGTCTAGACTTTCTCATCACCACACAGTCTAGACTTTCTCATCACCACACACACTGTCTAGACTTTCTCATCACCACACACACAGTCTAGACTTTCTCATCACCACACAGTCTAGACTTTCTCATCACCACACACACAGTCTAGACTTTCTCATCACCACACAGTCTAGACTTTCTCATCACCACACACACAGTCTAGGCTTTCTCATCACCCACACAGTCTAGACTTTTTCATCACCACACACACAGTCTAGACTCTAGACTTTCTCATCACCACACACACAGTCTAGACTTTCTCATCACCACCACACACACAGTCTAGACTTTCTCATCACCACACATTCTAGACTTTCTCATCACCACACACACAGTCTAGACTTTCTCATCACCACACACACAGTCTAGACTTTCCCATCACCACACAGTCTAGACTTTCTCATCACCACACAGTCTAGACTTACTCATCACCACACAGTCTAGACTTTCTCATCACCACACAGTCTAGACTTTCTCATCACCACACAGTCTAGACTTTCTCTTCACCACACACACAGTCTAGACTTTCTCTTCACCACACACACAGTCTAGACTTTTTCATCACCACACAGTCTAGACTTCTCATCACCACACAGTCTAGACTTTCTCATCACCACACAGTCTAGACTTTCTCATCACCACACAGTCTAGACTTTCTCATCACCACACAGTCTAGACTTTCTCATCACCGCACAGTCTAGACTTTCTCTTCACCACACACACAGTCTAGACTTTCTCATCACCACACAGTCTAGATTTTCTCATCACCACACAGTCTAGACTTTCTCACCACACACACAGTCTAGACTTTCTCATCACCACACAGTCTAAACTTTCTCTTCACCACACAGTCTAGACTTTCTCATCACCACACAGTCTAGACTTTCTCATCACCACACAGTCTAGACTTTCTCATCACCACACAGTCTAGACTTTCTCATCACCACACAGTCTAGACTTTCTCATCACCACACACACAGTCTAGACTTTCTCATCACCACACACACAGTCTAGACTTTCTCATCACCACACAGTCTAGACTTTCTCATCACCACACAGTCTAAACTTTCTCATTACCACACAGTCTAGACTTTCTCTTCACCACACGCACAGTCTAGACTTTCTCATCACCACACAGTCTAGACTTTTTCTTCACCACACACACAGTCTAGACTTTCTCATCACCACACACACAGTCTAGACTTTCTCATCACCACACAGTCAAGACTTTCTTCTTCACCACACAGTCTAGATTTTCTCATCACCACACAGTCTAGACTTTCTCTTCACCACACACACAGTCTAGACTTTTTTATCACCACACATTCTAGACTTTCTCATCACCACACAGTCTAGACTTTCTCTTCACCACACGCACAGTCTAGACTTTCTCATCACCACACAGTCTAGACTTTCTCTTCACCACACACACAGTCTAGACTTTCTCATCACCACTCAGTCTAGATTTTCTCTTCACCACACACAGTCTAGACTTTCTCATCACCACACAGTCTAGACTTTCTCTTCACCACACACAGTCTAGACTTTCTCATCACCACACAGTCTAGACTTTCTCTTCACCACACACAGTCTAGATTTTCTCTTCACCACACACAGTCTAGACTTTCTCATCACCACACAGTCTAGACTTTCTCTTCACCACACACAGTCTAGACTTTCTCTTCACCACACACAGTCTAGACTTTCTCATCACCACACAGTCTAGACTTTCTCTTCACCACACACAGTCTAGACTTTCTCATCACCACACACACAGTCTAGACTTTCTCTTCACCACACACACAGTCTAGACTTTCTCTTCATCACACAGTCTAGACTTTCTCTTCACCACACACACAGTGTAGACTTTCTCATCACCACTCAGTCTAGACTTTCTCTTCACCACACACAGTCTAGACTTTCTCATCACCACACACACAGTCTAGACTTTCTCTTCACCACACAGTCTAGACTTTCTCTTCACCACACACACAGTCTAGACTTTCTCATCACCACTCAGTCTAGACTTTCTCTTCACCACACACAGTCTAGACTCTCTCATCACCACACACACAGTCTAGACTTTCTCTTCACCACACACACAGTCTAGACTTTCTCTTCACCACACAGTCTAGACTTTCTCTTCACCACACACACAGTCTAGACTTTTTTATCACCACACATTCTAGACTTTCTCTTCCCCACACGCACAGTCTAGACTTTCTCATCACCACACAGTCTAGACTTTCTCTTCACCACACACACAGTCCAGACTTTCTCTTCACCACACAGTCTAGACTTTCTCTTCACCACACACACAGTCTAGACTTTCTCTTCACCACACAGTCTAGACTTTCTCTTCACCACACACACAGTCTAGACTTTCTCATCACACTCAGTCAAGACTTTCTCTTCACCACACAGTCTAGAATTTCTCTTCACCACACACACAGTCTAGACTTTATCTGCACCACACAGTCTAGACACACCATTCACCACACAGTCTAGACACACCATTCACCACACAGTCTAGACACACCATTCACCACACAGTCTAGACACACCATTCACCACACAGTCTAGACACACCATTCACCACACAGTCTAGACACACCATTCACCACACAGTCTAGACACACCATTCACCACACAGTCTAGACACACCATTCACCACACAGTCTAGACACACCATTCACCACACAGTCTAGACACACCATTCACCCACAGTCTAGACACACCATTCACCACACAGTCTAGACACACCATTCACCATACAGTCTAGATACACCATTCACCACACAGTCTAGACACACCATTCACCACACAGTCTAGATACACCATTCACCCACAGTCTAGACACACCATTCACCACACAGTCTAGACACACCATTCACCACACAGTCTAGATACACCATTCACCACACAGTCTAGACACACCATTCACCACACGGTCTATACACACTTAACTAACTATTCCTACCTTTTGTGTTCCTTCCTCGGATGAAACACTCACTCATTGCATTAACATTATCACTGGCCGGTGTTGCATAAAATAGGTACCGCCTGTAAATAAGTCACAAAACACTGCGACACCGCCCGTGTTTGCCAGCTTATGGTAATTTTCCCCTATTAAATATATGTTTATCAGTATAAAAGGTATACTGTTATCTTCGGAAATGCTTGTTCTATAATATTATTAAAAAAAACCCGTAAAACACACTAAAGAAAGGCCATTATGAGACTCTCAAGAAATATGCATGAACTTAATATTCTATTAAACTCTTCGTCATTTAATACTTTGCGAGAAAACTTTTTACATGGAGAATATCAATAGAAGCGGAATTTCATTAGCTTTCCATTAATACATTTCGTTTTCTGATAAATGAATTAGCAGCATGCATAAATTAGCGTTAACAAAATAAATAACACTATCAATCGGGAAAAATTACCCGATTTCATGATGCATGGGGTCGCAAGCTTTTGCTCAGTGGGTCGCTACGTCGTAAACCGATAATTATATAAATAATATCTGAAATGTATTAATAAGAGAGAGAGAGAGAGAGAGAGAGAGAGAGAGAGAGAGAGAGAGAGAGAGAGAGAGAGAGAGAGAGAGAGAGAGAGAGAGAGAGAGAGAGAGAGAGAGAGAGAGAGAGAGAGAGAGAGAGAGAGAGAGAGGAGAGAGAGAGAGGGGGAGGGGGGGGGTAATGCCGATGGGAGAAGGCAGGTAACTACGCATAATCTTCACTTGCCAATCAATCAATACTATTTTTCTCTACTTACGTTTACGTAGTTACAATTTGCACAGTAATTCTACATATTAAAAAAAAAAAACTTTTAATAGATAACATTTACATTGGCACACTGGAACATATGCAATGATTTTGAATCCATAGATGTATATTTGTATATATGTATGCACATTTATATGCATGTGTATGTATGTATGTAGTTGTAAAAAAAAAAATCCCATCGGAGAGAAAGCCACAACAGACGCACAATAGGGTCGTGAAAGTAATGCATCAAATCAAACTGGGTCGCGATGAAAATAGTTTGAAGAACACTTGTCTAGAGTACCACAGAGTTATACTGGAGCTCGCATAGGAGGGTATCAGCTGAGGCAACCGGAAGTGGTTCGGCCGCCATCAAACCATGATATTCTGCGGCCACAAAGGATGCTCTGGCCAACACGACATATGTTGTACTCTTACACGGTATTATCAAACTACCAGATAATATCTAGGAAAATTGAACCTACCATCATCTTCAAGAGCCATTACTGCATATCATGAATATATATCAATTGCAATAAGCTGTACCTACAATAAGATAATGAGAGCAAAATATAATAGTGCATACACATTTTTTCTCCCCTTCTTTGCTTCAACTCATTATTCCTGTAATTTTGCTTCCATTAAATTTTCATTTACGGTCTCGGAATCAGCGCACTTTTCCGATTATGATGGTATATGACACTTACCAATGCAACAATAAGTAGTATAGGTGTTCAAATGTTTTTTTTTTTTTAAAGAACATAAAACTTGTGACGGAACAGCTTTTCGCCATGGTGAGCGTCGCTTCCGCAGCTATCAAGTATCGGAGGTTCAGTATCTGAGGATACTGAGCAGAGTTACAGATGAGAAGGAGAAGCTTGACATCACACAGGCTTGTCCGGTATTATTAAGCTACCAGATGATATTTAGGAAAACTGAACCTACCAACTGAGTCTACCATTGTGTTCACGAGACATTGCTGCATATCAAGAGCATAAATTAATTACAGTAAGATATATCTTCAATAAGATAATGGGAGTAAAACAAAAAGCTAGTGCATAGACATTTTCTCTCACTTTTTTTGCTTTAACTCCCTATTATTCCTGTAATTTTGCTCGCATTGAATGTTCATTCACTGCGTCGGAATTAGCACACTTTTCCGATTCCGTTGGTATACGACACATACCAAGGCAAAAATAAGCAGGTTGTAAAAAATGACAATAACGTAAAATTTGTCCGTCTGCCAGTGGATCGCCGCGGTCATGGCTGCATGCTCGCCATGCACCCGACCCCGCCTGCTTCACTCCGCCTACCCACTGGGGTAGGGCATGCGTGCTCTCCTCTCTTAGCCTTGCTGTAGTGTATAACTCTGTGGTCTAGACAAGGCTACCTCAGAATGAGACCTTGAAAATGACTCAAAATGATGGCTTACATATACAGGCAGGAAGTTATAACACATTACAAGACTCGCGCAACTAAGATTAACATTATATTTTCAATCTGAAGAATCTTGATTTACACTCCCCTAAGTCCCCTTGCATGTCCTTTAAAGGCAATCCCCAAGCAACCCTTTTTTTTTCTACTTTCCGAGTTGTCAGCCTTCCTCTGCCTAAACCTAAGCACTCTTATGCTTCGCCTCCCCCCTTCCCCCGCGCAACCACCCGGCCAGCTGCTGCCGACATTCCCGACCTCGAGCCTATCCTGTTTTTCCCGGCGCCCCAATACCCATGTGCACAAGAAGGTGGGGCAGCAGGCTTCCAGTTTTTCCCGGCCGCCACAGCTACCTCCATTGCCTAGAATATCCGAAGCAAAAAGAGGAGCAAGATCTAATCACCCACCCACCATCTAGATAAATGATGCGTTGTAGCACGGCGGTCATTATGGAATTTGTGGAAATGATAGACTTCTATGTATGCCTTGGTACACAGGTTGATGCTACTGCAGGACTTGATGAGGCTTTGCCGAAAAGTTACGTCCATCAGTATCACTCCAAAGATATCAACTACTACCACTTCTAGCTACAGGAACTACCTCGTGTAGGTCTCGCGGCCTCTTGTAGCTTCCTTATTTTCATATGTTCATATGTAGCTACTACCAACCCCACTACTACTACTACTAGCTACTACTACCACCACCACTATTAATACTACCACTACTACTACCACCACCACTACTACTATACTACCACTATATACTACTACCACCACCACTACTACTACTACCACTACTACTATTACTACTGTCCCCACTACTACTACTAATATGACTTCTATACCAATACCACAATCACTACAACTACTATATGACTTCTACCACTGCTACTACTACTATATATATTATTAGAACTACTACTACTGCCACCGGTGGGACTTCTACTACTACTTCTACTACAAAAAGAAAAACTGACTCCCCACTACCCTACACCACCCACAGTTTAAAGCAACACGTATGCAGGACATCAATATCATCATCACACACACAAAGTTGATTGAACATTTAATAAAGTCCTTTTCAAGCACGCCGCACAAATGACAGGGAGTCACTGGGGCTGCGGTGAACCTCATAATTATAACATGCTCCCCGTTGAGGCTGCAGTCGATGAGGAAGGCCCCGTTAATGTAACCCACACCCCTATACACATGATATCACTGCCGCGGCCTGCAGTCTCGGGTTGCAGCCTTACCCAGCCTGCCTCCGAAGACCTTTGCTCCACCTCGACGCTAGGGCCTCAGGTACAGGGAGTCATTAGGGACAGGTGAAGAAATAATACCTACGTCATCATAATTAGTCTCTACGTCATCCATGCATTAATTTCATGTTAGCTTTGAATTATGAAACTAAAATAAATGAAGAGTTGGATATAACAGTGATGCAAAGTAGATATACAGTAATATTCACTCTACAGGATTTTCCTAAGTGGCTTTAACTATTGATATCTCTTTGTCGTCCTGCGGAACTACGGTATATTTGCTTATCAACAGGTACATAACAGACGGTCAAGCGGTAGGTACTGTACTAAGGGTAAACTGGGTGGGTGCCTCCGAGAGTTATGAAGGAAGACATCCAGGGTTGCGTAGACAAGAACCATTGTTGTTGCACCAGCGAATTGAATAAACATTATTGACATATTTATTGATGGGAGGGAACGAATTAATGTGAGATGGTGTATATTTACGTCCCTGTATAATTATATGCATGACCTAAGCACTTCCTACACGCCTTTATCCTCGCGATCTCGTATATTCCCTGAACGAAGTAAGTCCCCAAATACTCCAAAGTTTATCACAGTTTCCGCGATGTCTTGATTCTCCCCTTCAGATAGAGATCATCTCATAGGAAGACGGAGAAATAGACCAAGACACTCTGTATATTAATTTGTATTCATGTGTATCAAGAAACGCCGTATGTGTGTCAATACTCCTATATGTGTGTGCGTATACTAGAACAAGTAAATATGATCAAGACAGACATCAGTTTCTAGAAAGACTAATAGGTACATGACTTTTCCTTCAGATAAATATGAATTACTGTCGATAATTATATCCTTTCTCTACAAAAATATATAAATATGTCCCTACGTCCCACACACACACACACACACACACACACACACACACACACACACACACATATATATATATATAGTAAAAAAAAGATCATCTAATCACTAGACTATTTTTTTTGTATTGTTTTTGTGCAGATAAAATTATACACTAGACTCTAAGCCTAATGTATAATTTTCTCTTTAACATGGCATAATTTCCATTTAATCAAGAGTGTCGCAAAACCTTCCTCGTTGGCATATTACATACTGTTACTCGAAGGCACGTCAGGGTAGGGGGGAAGGGGAAGGGGAAGGGGAGGGGGAAGGAAGGGGAGGGAAGGGGAGAGGGAGCGGGAGGGGAGGGAAGGGGAGGGAAGGGGAAGGTAGGAGGTGGTCAAGTGGTCAAGTTCCCTTCTATAATAATATAAGCGAAAGTGTGTCTGTCTGTCTGTCTGTGTGTGTGTGTGTGTGTGTGTGGTATAGGTTCCGCCCCCGTGGCGCAAACACCTCATATGGCACATTTTTGGAATCAGGTTGACCAGGGGAAGGTCATAAGCCCACTTATGAGATGATCCGATCACTTTTTTTTTCTTCTTTTTTTTAGCAGCCTATTAGCGGGAATTGTGAAAAAAAAGTGGGGTTCCGAGAATTGAGGAAACCTTGATGTAGGGTGATGGGTAATGGGTCAGTGAATGGGTGGGGTGATGGGTAATGGGTGTGTGGTGATGGGTGAGTGAATGGGTGGGGGGTGATGGGTTGGGGGTGATGGGTGAGGGAATAGGTGGGGGGTGATGGGTAATGGGTGAGTGAATGGGTGTGTGGTGATGGTTAATGGGTGAGTGAATGGGTGGGGGGTGATGGGTAATGGGTGAGTGAATGGATGGGGGGTGATGGGTAATGAGTGAGTGAATGGGTTGGCGTTAATATACATTTCTACATCCATGATTTCAGGAAAGCTAGAAGGGGCTATCTGGAGAGTCTGTTTGGTGGGCTGAAGGCCCACTAAACACAGGTGGTGGGCCGAAGGCCCACCAATAGCCCTCCGCAGGAGCTAGCCAAAAAGTCCGCCCGGAGGGCGGCTTTGCGGCTAGTTCCAAATAAAATCCAGACACTTCGTCCCTCCCCCCACCCCTTTTTTTTCTTCTCACCCAACTAAGTCCCTCATCAGCCTCCAAAGCAGTTGTGTTGGTACGTAAAAAAGAAAAAAAAGAAATCTTAGTAAAATAAAAAATAGTTTTAGCAACAAGTATGAAAAAAATATCTGCCACCTTCATTACAAAACAAAAAGTGATACTACTGCTATTTTCTTATATCTAAGGCCAATATGTGTATGTAGTCGATTTGGGGAACAAGCCGATTACGCATAAATATCTATAACACGTAATAATATTGTCGAATTCAAACTAACCTTTATAAGGAGTGGTACAATTTGAGGATATTACGTGATACTACTGGTATTTTCTTTTCTTTAAGGCCAATATGTGCATGTAGTATGATTTGGGGAACAAGCAGAGTGCGCATAAATATTTCTAACATGGAGATTGTCGAATTTAACTATAGCCTTTATAAGGAGTGGTGCAATTTGTGGAGATTTGGCATTGTTGTGCAGACGCTTGACAGATATTGATTTACAGACCATGAAGTGCATGTTACGAGAGAGAGAGAGAGAGAGAGAGAGAGAGGAGAGAGAGAGAGAGAGAGAGAGAGAGAGAGAGAGAGAGAGAGAGAGAGAGAAGAGAGAGAGAGAGAGAGAGAGCGAGAGCGAGAGCGAGAGAGAGAGAGAGAGAGAGAGAGAGAGAGAGAGAGAGAGAGAGAGAGAGAGAGAGGAGAGAGAGAGAGAGAGAGAGAGAGAGAAGAGAGAGAGAGAGAGAGAGAAGAGAGAGAGAGAGAACATATCAACAAGCATTATAAGGGCCAGAGGACTTAACACCCTATCATGCACTGTGCCTTCATAATAGACGTGTACCAATTAGGGAAACGGACCAAAAAGACTCACACACCGAGGCCGTCAGACTACGCGGGGCCACGTGTCAGGAAGGAAGGCCAGGGAGCGCGCATGACAAGAGACATCGCTGACATCAAAACAAGACGAAAATTAATTAGAGGTACAAAATGATAGATATAAGTAAATGTCATATATAATAATAAATCAATGTAAGTAATGTTGATATACATGATAGGATTCAAGTAAGACGGATGATACTGATAAGCAATGTGACAGTTGTGCTTGTGTTCAATTATGATCTTGTTTTTACGAAGCGTTTAGAGGAAGGCTAGGCGAGGGATGAAGGCCACGGTCTTTCTTGGCGACCTTTTGGAGGCGGGAAGACTGGCGCGGGGTGGGGCGGGGCGGGGTGGGGTGGGACATAGTTAAAAGGCTTCCCGCTTCTTAGGATACATAGCGGACTACAATATTGTATAAATTAAACCGTAACAGTGACTTTGATCTCGTCTATTTATCATGTCAATCCCTTCATTCATATTCCTTATTATTACTTTATCCGGTTTTCTCTCTCTATTACCTCCTTTCAACCCTGCATTGTAGCCTTTCTAGGGTCTGCTATTCAATGTTTTTTTATTCTTTCTCTCGCTATATGTAGCCTTCAACCCCTTGAGACCCAGAACATAATTTTCATTGTAATTTGTCTACTATTAGAAGATTTTTAGTGAATATAACCAATATTTTATAGATATGACCTGTCTAGTATCCTTGTCGACTAACTAATTTGCTATTATATATATACTATTAGAAGATTTTTAGTGAATATAACCAATATTTTATAGATATGACCTGTTTAGTATCCTTGTCGACTAACTAATTTGGTACATGAAGTTATTTTTCGTAATTTGATGGCTAACAACATACACTTTTATATAGCAAAAGAAAGATCTGGGCGTGAAGGGGTTAATAATTATGTGTTACTCCTACTCCTCTACTACTCCTCATTCTTGCCCTATCTTCCACCTGTCCTATAATTCACTACCTTACTCATATCTAGTCCACATTCCCGCCCACTTTTTCTGCTAACCTTCCCTCCATTCTTCCCTGCACCCAGTAACCTGTCCCTATATAACTTATCCTAGCCTCTTTCTGAGTTCTGATTTATTCCTTCATTCATTTCTCCTCTCCTGCTCACCCTCCCTTATCTTTCTGCTCATCTCTCCATCCCGTTCAGAAATTCTCCATTTCACGGTCATCCTTATTTCTTTTTTCTTATTGTTCGCATCTTCCACACGATCTGGTTTTTTCTGATGCCTTCTCGACCACTCTCCCTTTCGACTCACTTACCTTCCCATCTTGTCCTTAAAAGTTACTCATACTCTTTCACTTTCTCACATACCCTTTCACTCTTATTTCCTATCCTACTCGTTTACTTTCCCATTCTGTCCTTTTAAATGTATTCCACTTATTGTCGTACTCTCATGTGTCTTTATTGCCCACATGTCACTATTATTTCTGTTTTGCTGTAGTACTTAACTCTGTGTCATGATGTTGTTGCTTTTTTCCTGTATGCCTCTGGGTGATAACAACATTATTATTATTATTATTATTATTTCACTATCTTGTATTCTTAAACACTCACTAACTCTCCCATTTAGTCCTTTTAAAACTCACTCTTACATCCATATTTCACTTTCCAACATATCTTTTATGCTTACTTCCTTTTCAACTCATTCATCACCTTATCTTTCCGCTTTTTAATCTGCTCTATTCCATGTGTCTTATTTCACTATCTTGTATAATTATGCTCTTAATCCATCCTCACCTCTAACTCATTCAATACCCGCTGCACCAAATCCCGTTCCGACTTAATTTGCGTCTTTGATAATTATTAATGCACTAAACTAAGAACCCTTTAGTCTGAAAAACTGAGCCATCACCTTCCAAGTTCCTACCTGGTTTCATTTGATTTTTTTCTTTAGTAATATTTTTTGTGTGTGTAACTATTATAGATGTATGTGCAGTGAGGCCCTTGAAATTCTGGTTTGCTGGGTTGGGCGAGGGGGGGGGGAGGGGGGGCAGAAGTTGGGGGAAGGAGGAGGGGAAGGAAGGGCAGTGGTTGTGGGCGCACTGTCTATATTTACCCGATAAGTCTTCAAGGTTAATTCTAGTGACAGATAACCTACTCGAAATTCATAAAGTCAAGTATACCTTTTAATTTTATCTCCTTTGCTTGCGGATCTTTCATTTTTCTCACTTTTTCTAACTGCCAGGAGGGATATACGCAACGTTAATGAGTGGTATCGATCAAAACTTGCTTCCAGTAACTGTAGTTTTATTGACTTTTCACACCTCGTTGAATAATTATGAGACAAGAGATCGAATTCCTGTCTTTCATTTTTTCTCACTTTTTCTAACTGCCAGGAGGGACACACGTAACTTTAATGCGCGGTATCGATCAAAACTTGTTTCCAGGAACTGTAATTTTGTTGACTTTTCGCACCTCGTTGATTATGTGACGAGAGATCGAATTCCTACATGTCTTTAATTTTTCTCACATTTTCTAACTGCCAGGAGGGACATACGTAACTTTAATGAGCGGTATTGATCAAAACTTGCTTTCCGTAACTTTAGTTTTGTTGACTTTTCGCACCTCGTTGATTATGTGACGAGAGATCGAATTCCTGGCGCCGGCGGGTCCCAAGTCAAGAAGGGAAAGAGGGAGGGATGGGTGTGGTTAGGGTCTCTTTAAAAGAACTGTAATAAGGTATGTAAGGTCTATACGGTGTAAGGTCTGTCATAAAGGTACCCTAGGTGTGGTATCTGTACACGTGCCTCCCCTACACACACTGCTACTGCTGCTGCTACTACTGATCATGACACTACTAATAATGATAAAAGTAATGATGATAATAGTCATAATAGTAATACAACAAAATATATAACATTAATGATAATAATTTTGATAACATTAATAACAAAGAAGCGAATTAACAACAAAAATATCAACAACAGCAATGACAAAACGCTAAGGAAATATGAAATTCAATGACTATACGATTACATAAAAAAAAAACGTGAATAAATATAGATAGATATCAAAAGAAAAAAACGAAGCTACAACAACAAACAACAACACAAAAAATAAATAATCATTAGCACAGGAACATAAAACTAACAAACAAACACACCACAAAACCAACATTTCACTCATAAAACAAACCGCAAAAAGGAGAATATTGAAATGAGCTGCAACCAGACTTTTTTTTTCTCCTGTCCCTTTATACCTGCACCTTGTTTCCCAGGACGAAGTTGAGGGCCGAAGGAGGGCGTCCTTGTACTGTAGAGGTGTGGTCAGGCAGGGGCGAGGCGAGGGAGGGAGGGAGAAGGGAGAGCATGGAGGGAGGGAGATGGGAGAGCATGGAGGGAGGGAGATGGGAGAGCAGGTATAGAGGGAGGGAGATGGGAGAGTATGGAGGGAGGGAGACGGGAGGGAAGGGAGAGGGAGGGAGAAGAGAGAGGGAAGGAGGAGAAGGAGGGTGTGGTATGCTGCCAGGACCCAACGCACCCAAATCCCAAGAACAACAAGGAAGAGAGGGAAAAAAAAAAATAGTGAAGAGGAAAGTTACGTAATGGAATGCATTTGAGAGAACGTGTTCCTTCTTATCTTCCCTCTTGTTTTTTCCCTCCCCTTCTTTTTCATGTGCGCATCCTTATAGACTCGTCAGGAAGAATTATGTAGTGTAGCACCTGCACTGGTTTACCTCTCTTCCTATACAAAAAGTGGAAGTTTGTATGGGAGCGGAAAAGTCTTCAAGAGAGGGGCAGGGAACTCCTCGCGTTTGGGTGTGGCCGGCTGGAGACTGTCTGGAGGGTATGCTGGGTATGAGGGGCGGGGTGGGGCGGGGCGGGGCGGGGGGTGAGGACAGGTAGTGGCGAGGGTTAGGTAGAGGTGTGCTGTGGTATCAAGTATGGAAGTTGTTTGTTGCTGTTGCTGCTTCCCGGTCTATATAATTATATACTAAAGGGAAGGACTATTATTGTTGATACTACATTTACTACTACTATTATACTACTACTACTACTACTACTACTACTACTACTACTACTACTACTACTACTATTAAGACTGCTATTGGTGATTTATATTTCCTGATTCTTTTAGTAGTGGTAATGGCGGCAGTAGTACCTAATAGCCTTGTAATAATTGTAGATGTAGTAGTAGTAGTAGTAGTATAGTAGTAGGAGCAAGCAGAGGTAGCGGCAAAAACAGTAAATTGGACAACAACAGCGACAATAATAACACAAATACGTATACCATCACCACCACTACAACATTTTACAAGACTCAGGCTAATAATAAGGTCAGGCGGAACTTTACGTACATATAGGCTACACTGAGTCTTGAATGAACCTCGCCTAATGTGTATCTCGTTCTCTGTCTGTTACAACATCGGCGTCAGCGTAGAAGTTATAAAGACAGAGGATGTGTTGGCTTTCACTCTCAAATATGTGAATTAAAACTCTCTCTCTCTCTCTCTCTCTCTCTCTCTCTCTCTCTCTCTCTCTCTCTCTCTCTCTCTCTCTCTCTCTCTCTCTCTCTCTCTCTCTCTCTCTCTCTCTCTCTCTCATTATACAGGAGCTAGGTAGGTCTGGCTAAGCAAGCGTTAGATTATGTAATTAGTTTCGAGTAGCTAATTATTATGTTTAGTTAGATGGATAAAAGTTCTGAATCACTCATGCATACAGTACGTTTTTATTTCTTCTTCTTCTTCTTTTTCTTTCTTTTTGCTCCTTCTCATTCGTGTGGCTGGTTTCGATTAATGGAGACTAACCTTGCTTTGCCATTACGAATGCCTTTTTTTTTTACTGTCGTCAAAGCAGGTCTTATTAGGATGCAAGCGAGATTACTTTTTTTCCATCTATTCTTTTCCTCCAACTTACAGATCTCGCTCCCGTCGATTGTTTTTTTTTTTTTTTTTTTTTTTTTTTTTCGCTTTTCGGCACTATATATTATCTCCTTCGCGCTTGCCAGCAGCTTCGAATAATAATCATTTACTGTTTTTGTACGTGCATACATACATCATATTTACGAGCAGACTACTGCCATGGATGCTTTCCATGGATTTTCCAATGGATGCTAAATGCATGATACTTTCTCCTGATCATCTCGTCCGTAATGGCCCGTCCATTACGCTGCGCATTCTGAGTCCTAGTGTGGACTCAACTTAACAAGACCATGGTAGGCACCTTCCAATGACGCAGGAGGAACTATAGGTGTTCATCGAAGGCTGTGCGCTACTATAGTGGGTATCATGGCTAACCAAGATATTTCCCCCTTTTTTTGAGCAGTAGCTATTATGAGACGTTCCTGATACAAACCTCATCCCTGTCCCTCATATACGGTTCTATCAATGGCTAGACATTCGAGTGTTTATGTTCCTTACTTTCAAAATACGAAGTTACTAAAAATAACCTCAATTACAACTAGCACAGTGTTGTAAAGTAATTAGATAATGAAAATACCAAAGCTACAAGTCGTCAGGCCACACGTGCCCTGCCCGTGGTATACTGGACCGTATGGTGAGTGTGCCTTCATTACTTCATCATAAAGGCTTACCTGCTATCAGGCAAGGCATCAGTTTCAAACCAGAATTCATTACTATCGAGCAGGAGCGTTCGTTTCTTGTGAGTCTGAATACCTCAAGGTTGTGACGGATACCCCGCCACGACGGGTTTCCAGCCTCATCTCTGCCTGACTTGTCAATTCCCGACCTAGCGTCTCCCCGCCGGAGTGTGCATATCACGGCCTTGTATAGTCTCGCTGCCTCACAGGCCGGTTCCTGCCCAAACTGTAGCTACACCTTGAAGGGCGCCCGGTGGTGACTGCCTCACATATTTCACGTAACTATCTGGTTTGACGTCCCGGCTGCTCGGCTGTTGTGGTCATCATTCTGAAAAAATGTTCACCTGTGCGCAAATTGGTTTGTCTTCATAACCTGTTGTGTGGTGGCAGACACACTTCAGCCCTCGTATTGCTTGCCATAAGCATCAAGATCGCCTCAGTGAACGATGTTCACACCTTAATCCAGTAAGTATCGTATAAGACGGGCACTTTCCTAGCTTGCCCGCAGAAGAAAAGAAAACGAAAAACTTGCTATTCCGCAAGGTCTGGCCAATGTGCTGTGAATATCCTTGAAGGGAGGTGACGAGGGCTCGACGGCGCGCTGCAGCAATCAGTCAGTGCCCGGTGCTCCAGAACACACGATCAACGCAGGACTCACCGCCGCTCCTCCTTCTGCCGTTATAGTTGCTGGCACTTCAGACAACTACAGAAATCTTACGAATTTTATTGGTGAGTACATATGAGCCTTCATGAAATTCCTCGTGAGATTACAGTGTTCCTGAAACTTTTTGATTGCCTGCTTCATGAAAACACTTATATGAACATGTTACGACACACACCCACACACACACCACACCACATACACACCTACACACAACACACACAACACACACAAACAACACACTGTGACACACACACCCCGAACACACACTGTACACACACCACAACACACATATACATGACACACACACACACACCACACACACACACACACACACACACACACACACACCACACACACAACACACACATACACACCACAACCACACACACACACACACACACACACACACCACAGACAGTCACACACACACACACACACACACACACACACACAACACACACACCACACACACACACACACACACACACACACACACACACACACACAGCAAAGATATGTTAAGGTGTGTTCATCGCCCCGCAGGTGAGTCATGAAGCAGCCTGTGTTATGGGTGGTGGCGACGGTGGTGGCGACAGCGTGGCTGGGTGAGGCGGCACCCCGGAACCTTGACGCCGGCAGGGTTCGCAGAGACAGCGATGATGACACGCATTCCGACGGTGACCATAGTCTCCAGGACCTGCGCCATCAACATGCCTCCCCATCAGGTCTCCCCTTACCTAGCTATGGCCTCCCAGCCGCCCCAGCTTTCCAAGGACCCATTGCTCCGCAGCAGGTAGCCCAGGTATCCTCAGTAGTTCCCGCCGCTCCTGCCTTCGCCCAAGTCCCAGCCGCCCCAGCTTCTCCAGCAGCTTCGAAAATGGCAGCCCTACCCACATCCGCAGCCCCTACCCCTCCAGCACCCCTTGTCCCAGCCCCTCCTGCAGCCCTAGCCACTCCTGCAGCCCCTGCCCCAGTTCCTAAAGTAGCCCCTGCCCCAGTTCCTAAAGTAGCCCCTGCCCCAGTTCCTAAAGTTGCCACTGTCTCTGCCCCAGTTCCTAAAGTAGGCCCTCCCCCTGCCCAAGTTCCTAAAGTAGCCACTGCCCCTGCCCCCAAAGTAGCCACTGACCCTGCCCCAGCTCCCAAAGTAGCCACTGCCCCTGCCTCAGCTCCCAAAGTAGCCCCTGCCCCTGCCCCAGCTCCCAAAGTAGCCACTGCCCTTGCCCCAGCTCCCAAAGTAGCCACTGCCCTTGCCCCAGCTCCCAAAGTAGCCCCTGCCCCTGCCCCAGCTCCCAAAGTAGCCCCTGCCCCAGCTCCCAAAGTAGCCACTGCCCCTGCCCCAGCTCCCAAAGTAGCCACTGCCCTTGCCCCAGCTCCCAAAGTAGCCCCTGCCCTGCCCCAGCTCCCAAAGTAGCCCCTGCCCCAGCTCCCAAAGTAGCCACTGCCCCTGCCCCAGCTCCCAAAGTAGCCACTGCCCCTGCCCCAGCTCCCAAAGTAGCCACTGCCCCTGCCCCAGCTCCCAAAGTAGCCACTGCCCCTGCCCCAGTTCCTAAAGTAGGCCCTCCCCAAGTTCCTAAAGTAGCCACTGCCCCTGCCCCAGCTCCCAAAGTAGCCACTGCCCCTGCCCCAGCTCCTAAAGTAGCCACTGCCCCTGCCCCAGCTCCTAAAGTAGGCCCTTCCCCCGCACCAGCTCCTAAAGTAGCCACTGCTCCTGCCCCAGCTCCTAAAGTAGCCACTGCTCCTGCCCCAGCTCCTAAAGTAGCCACTGCTCCTGCCCCAGCTCCTAAAGTAGCCACAGCTCCTGCCCCAGCTCCTAAAGTAGCCACTGCCCCTGCCCCAGCTCCTAAAGTAGGCCCTTCCCCCGCACCAGCTCCTAAAGTAGCCACTGCTCCTGCCCCAGCTCCTAAAGTAGCCACTGCCCCTGCCCCAGCTCCTAAAGTGGCCACTGCCCCCGCACCAGGTCCTAAAATAGCCACTGTCCCTGCCCCTGCCCCTAGAGTAGCCACTGACCTTCCACCAGCTCCTAAAGTAGCCCCTGCCCCATCTCCTAAAATAGCCCCTGCCCCTGCCCCTACAATGGCTGCCCCACCCACACCAGCAGCGCCTGCCTCAGTTTTCTCATCCCCTAAAATGATTCCCGCTTCAGGCGAGGTCTTTACTCTAACTGCTTCTATGGCCACAGGGCCACAGTATACTGCCAGTCTAGTTCCTGCCCTAAATGCTGCCTCACCGCAAGGCTCACAGCGGGATGACGAAGACGACGACGATGATGATGATGATGATGATGACGCCACACACAAGACTGTGCTGCGGGGGAGTCTGGGTTCACCTGTGTCTCAGCTGCCGGCAGCTGCCCCTAAACAGTCCATCCCAACATCCAGCACGAAACTGGCTGTTTCAGCCTCACCAGCGAGCCTGGCATCCAATGAGGTCTTGGCATCTGCTTCCTCCTCGAAATTGGCCGCCGCATCCCGACTGGTGGCTCCCGCTGCTGCGCCAGTACGTGTTTCACCTACTCCAGCTGTCCCTGCACCAGCCCCCCAAATGGCTGCCCCTGCCCCTACAATGGCTGCCCCTGCACCATCCCCACCAGCAGTCCCTGCCCCAAAATGGCTGCCCCTACCCCTACAATGGCTGCCCCTGCCCCTACAATGGCTGCCCCTGCACCATCCCCACCAGTAGTCCCTGCCCCCAAAATGGCTGCCCCTGTGCAAGCCCCACCAGCAGGCCCCGGCCCAAAAATGGCTGCCCCTGCACCAGTCTCACCAGCAGCCCCTGTCCCTACAATGGCTGCACCATCCCCTGCCCACCAAATGGCTGCCCCTACACCAGCCTCACTAACAGTTCCTGCCCCAGTCTTACCAGCAGCTCCTGTCCCTAAACTGGCAGCACCCGTCGCACCGCCAGTCGCTGCTTCCCATGAGAGAGTTTTGGTATTTGCTCCAACTCCCTTTGCCCCAGTCCTGAGGCGGCCGATTTTGGCTACCCCAGCTTCCATCGCGGCATCCGTCCCAGCACCTCCGCTGACCGCACCATCAAGTGAAAAGTTTTTGGCTTCAGCACCCCTGCCCTCCCTGAAGCCACTGGAGCACCAGGTGATGATGATTTCCTCGCTGGCAATGGTACAGCATCCATCTACCAAACAGACAGACGATGACGACGACGATGATAACGACAAGCCTTCAAGGACGAGGCTGTACGGAGACAGACTTGCCATTAAGACGCCCCTCAAGGAGTGCGATGGCAAGTGTATGTTCATGATCAGCGACGGTTCCTGCTTCCAAGACTTCTTGTGTGCGTCAAGGATGTCATAGGCCGCAGTACACCCCCCCCCCCCCCCCCCTCTACCTCTCTCTCTCTCTCTCTCTCTACTCTCTCTCTCTCTCTCTTCTCTCTCTCGTCTCTCTCTCCTCCCCTCTCTCTCTCTCTCTCTCTCTCTCTCTCTCTCTCTCTCTCTCTCTCTCTCTCTCTCTCTCTCTCTTTCTCACACATACATTTCATCAAGTTATAAAAGCTGATATGGTGGAAGGACTTAAATTTCGTTAACGGAGGACACTATATGCTCAACAAGTTATAATTCTCGCCACCCTTCCCCACAAACAATCACCCTGGGTGTTCTACAACCTGACCTTAACAGCATGTTTATACAGCCAGTACGATCGCTTCTAGGCAGCACACGAGGGAACGATGCCCCGCCAAATTTTTGTTTTGCCCGTGAACCAGAATGGTATGCAACTCATTATCAAAGTATGTTATGGATATGTTGCAAACTGTAATGATAATCACCATTTTCATCAAGTAATTAGTGTAATTGACGACTGCTTGATGACGGAAGCACAAATCTACTAAAGGTAACATATAAAAGAACAATTACTATGCATATATGCATGTGCAGTACTATATGACATGTGTCTAGTCGTAACGTCATGAGTCGTATCTGGGTGAGGAATCGAGTCTGCATTTAGAAGACTCACGCATTTTGCTCATTTCGAGGCATTTTGTAATGTCAAGCAAGCTGTTTGGTAATATTTCACAAATATGAAATTTTACAGAAAAAGCTGACTTGTGTAGGCATTGAAAGCCTCACCGAAATATATGGATGTCGCTCGATCTGATGATAAACGTTAAGGAGCAGTGAGAGGCGAGCCCCTGACACGCCGCACCCTTGCCTGTGTAGGTGTATGACAGTCGACACAGACGAGAAAAGGACTCGGTAGGCTACTAAATCTTGCTCTTTGATGATGACAACATTAATGAGGACGATAGTAGTGATAACAATAATGATAATGAAATAAACCGTCATCGTTATTACTGCAACAACATTGATTATGATAATAATGAAGTTATGTATATAGTATCAAAGAACTAGAACAATATTAAAATATAATGTTCTGATTACAAAGCACATCAATCAAGCGTAACTCATACACTAGGCTATAGATGAAAACAACCATGTCAGATCCCTTTAACCCATTAGACAGAATCAAACACAAATATAAGTAAAGAAAAACGAAAATACGAGGCACGCCACCCCAGCAACACCCCTGGCACTGGCGACGTGCGTGGAGGAGTCATTAACATTGACCATAGGATAACATAACTATACTACTTGTTGCTTACTGAACGTAGATCACACGTGGCACACCCATACCCTCACATCCATGGAATCACCACCACACACCCACACACACTCTTGATACACCTGCTGCACTGACCTGTTATTACAGCCCTTACAGCCCGGGTAACAGCTGCTGCAGCCGCTGCCCTCGGCTCGGCACAGCAGCTCTTTCTTGCTGGTTGCTGTAACCTGACGAAGCGCATGCCATGGCGGTGTCAACACTATTTTTCCTCTTATGGTTTATTTCTTATCTGTGTTCCCATCTGTTTTAATTCAAGCAAATGTACGAATACTTTTAAGCACCATTCCAATATATTGTTATATGATAAACATGAATAAAGTATCTATATTATTATACACTACCTATGCTCATTTCGCCTTCTTTATAAATGTTTAAAATATCTTCAACAGTTTGGCGTCCTTACGTCGATAGAAAATGGGAGGCAATATAGGTAATAAAATACCTGCTGATAAGTATAGACACAAATTCGCTTTGTTAACTCCGCCTTTGTTCCTTATATATAATGTATTATTGTGCAAAGGAGAAAACTTTGAAACTACCCCTGAGAGCTATTTAGCAAACTTATCACCTTCACAAACAAAAGGGCTGTTGAAAATTCAGAGAATACAGCATTGTAAATACGGCAAATATCATGGCGCTGACTATTAGCTTCAAGAGAAGGGTTGGTGCATGTAGAGGCAAAAAGTGGAAAGGAGACCAGGATGATATATGCAATAAAACTAGAGGACTGAGGTGTGGACGTTTGGGGTGCAGTGGCGCACCCATGATTTATTTTCGGGGAGGGCCAGATTTTTCGCTAGCCACTATAGATGGTAAATTTTTCAGCCATTAATTGATTCCCTTTTCAGGCCTCATTTATTATTTCTGCTACTGAAACAATAGTCTTGGTAGTGTTAAGATGTTACCGTAGATAACACTAAAGTCGCCAGTCACTTGCCACTGCACTAATGTCGCCAGGCACAATATATTACGAATTTTAGCATCACTACAGACTTTTATGTGCAACTGAAGACATGTACTGATGTACACAATATAAACTACTGTGCATGCCTCTTCAGTGGCACATAGATGTCTGCAGTTATGCTAAAATTCGTAATATATTGTGCCTGGCGACATTAGTGCAGTGGCAAGTGACTGGCGACTATAGTGTTGTCTACGGTAAGATGTTTGTCCAAGGCATTAATTACGCGTGTAGCATAAGCGCGACCAAATCAAGGTTGTACTACACGGGCAGGTGATGCGGTCAGATCACTATAGTCTATAGAACCTGTAATATATTTTTTACCGACTGTTAGTGTAATATAATTTCTTACAAGGAAAAAAATGTTGGAGGGGTCCATGGCCCCCTTGGCCTCCCCTGGGAGCGCCCCTGCAGTGGAATGGATAACTAGTGGCAGTGGTGGCGTGGCCAGGATTTCCATACATTCAGGCCATGACCTTTTATGTGGAGGCCACAACGCTCTTTCAAACCAGCATGTATAATTCATATAGGCCTACAATTGTCCACTGAGGTCCTGCTTTGTGGACATTCCATAGACCCAATGGCGTAGCTAGGTATCTATCAATATTGGGGCACACTGGGGGGGGGGGGGGCGCAACTGTGTATGGGCGGGCACAACGTGTATGGGGGGGGGGAGACTATGGCAAGCGAAGCTCAGGGGCATTCTGAATTCCACATAGAAGAGTATTAGGGCATATCGTCAGTCGCAGGTCCAAGCAGATTACGGCAGCCATGGCCAGTGGGAGTGCACCTGGGAGGCTTCGTCTTCTCATGGGGGAGGGGGGCACGTGCCCCCCCCCCCACCGTAGCTACGTCACTGGCTATAGCCGATCTGGACGTTATATAAGGTAGAAAGTCAACGAGGCAACACCCATTACTTTACAAGGACTAAACCAAGATTAATAGACACTATTAAAAGTCTATTAATCTTGGACTAAACAACCGCAAGTCACACGTACGAAAAGTGTGTAAGCTCTCCCTCCCTCCCTCTCCCACTCACAGTGACGCCGCCAGGAAATTTTGACTGGGGAGGCCAAGGTTGGACACAGATCCAGTGTGTGGTGAGTGGTGACCATGGCATAGCCATTAAAAAGAAATAAGATACATCGCATCCTTCGCACTTGCCAGCAGCTTCGAATAATAATCATGTACTGTTTTTGTACGTGCATACATACATCATATTTACGAGCAGACTACTGCCATGGATGCTTTCCATGGATTTTCCAATGGATGCTAATGATACTTTCTCCTGATCATCTCGTCCGTAATGGCCCGTCCATTACGCTGCGCATTCTGAGTCCTAGTGTGGACTCAACTTAACAAGACCATGGTAGGCACCTTCCAATGACGCAGGAGGAACTATAGGTGTTCATCGAAGGCTGTGCGCTACTATAGTGGGTAGACATCGCCACGACGGGTTTCCAGCCTCATCTCTGCCTGACTTGTCAATTCCCGACCTCGACTTGTCTCCCCGCCGGAGTGTGCATATCACGGCCTTGTATAGTCTCGCTGCCTCACAGGCCGGTTCCTGCCCAAACTGTAGCTACACCTTGAAGGGCGCCCGGTGGTGACTGCCTCACATATTTCACGTAACTATCTGATTTGACGTCCCGGCTGCTCGGCTGTTGTGGTCATCATTCTGAAAAAATGTTCACCTGTGCGCAAATTGGTTTGTCTTCATAACCTGTTGTGTGGTGGCAGACACACATCAGCCCTCGTATTGCTTGCCATAAGCATCAAGATCGCCTCAGTGAACGATGTTCACACCTTAATCCAGTAAGTATCGTATAAGACGGGCACTTTCCTAGCTTGCCCGCAGAAGAAAAGAAAACGAAAAACTTGCTATTCCGCAAGGTCTGGCCAATGTGCTGTGAATATCCTTGAAGGGAGGTGACGAGGGCTCGACGTCGCGCTGCAGCAATCAGTCCAGTGCCCGGGTCGCTCCAGAACACACGATCAGACGCAGGGACTCACCGCCGCCTCCTCCTTCTGCCGTGTATATTGCTGGCACTTACAAGACAACTATAGAATATCTTACGAATTTTATTTGGTGAGTACATATGAGCCTTTCATGAAATTTCCTCGCTGAGATTACAGTGTTCCTGTAAAATTTTTGATTGCTGCTTTCATGGAAAACATTATATGAACATTGTTACACACACACACACACACACACACACACACACACACACACACACACACACTGTGACACACACACACACACACACACACACACACACACACACACACACATATACATACACACACAGTCACACACAGTCACACACACACACACACACACACACACACACACACACACACACACAGCAAAGATATGTTAAGGTGTGTTCATCGCCCCGCAGGTGAGTCATGAAGCAGCCTGTGTTATGGGTGGTGGCGACGGTGGTGGCGACAGCGTGGCTGGGTGAGGCGGCACCCCGGAACCTTGACGCCGGCAGGGTTCGCAGAGACAGCGATGATTACACGCATTCCGACGGTGACCATAGTCTCCAGGACCTGCGCCATCAACATGCCTCCCCATCAGGTCTCCCCTTACCTAGCTATGGCCTCCCAGCCGCCCCAGCTTTCCAAGGACCCATTGCTCCGCAGCAGGTAGCCCAAGACCCAAGTCCTTCGCCCAAGACCTTCGCCCAAGTCCTAGCCGCCCCAGCTCCTCCAGCAGCTTCGAAAATGGCAGCCCTACCCACATCCGCAGCCCCTACCCCTCCAGCACCCCTTGTTCCAGCCCCTCCTGCAGCCCTAGCCACTCCTGCAGCCCCTGCCCCAGTTCCTAAAGTTGCCCCTGCCCCAGTTCCTAAAGTTGCCCCTGCCCCAGTTCCTAAAGTTGCCACTGTCTCTGCCTCAGTTCCTAAAGTGGCCACTGTCCCCGCCCTAGCTCCCAAAGTAGTCACTGTCCCTGCCCCAGCTCCCAAAGTAGCCACTGCTCCTGCCCCAGCTCCTAAAGTGGCCACTGCCCCCGCACCAGCTCCTAAATTAGCCACTGTCCCTGCCCCTGCCCCTAGAGTAGCCACTGACCTTCCACCAGCTTCTAAAGTAGCCCCTGTCCCATCTCCTAAAATAGCCCCTTCCCCTGCCCCATCTCCTAAATTAGCCCCTGCCCCTGCCCCTACAATGGCTGCCCCACCCACACCAACAGCGCCTACCTCAGTTTTCTCATCCCCTAAAATGATTCCCGCTTCAGGCGAGGTCTTTACTCCAACTGTTTCTATGGCCACAGGGCCACAGTATACTGCCAGTCTAGTTCCTGCCCTAAATGCTGCCTCACCGCAAGGCTCACAGCGGGATGACGAAGACGACGACGATGATGATGATGATGATGATGACGCCACACACAAGACTGTGCTGCGGGGGAGTCTGGGTTCACCTGTGTCTCAGCTGCCGGCAGCTGCCCCTAAACAGGCCATCCCGACATCCAGCAGGAAACTGGCTGTTTCAGCCTCACCAGCGAGCCTGGCATCCAATGAGGTCTTGGCATCTGCTTCCTCCTCGAAATTGGCCGCCGCATCCCGACTGGTGGCTCCCGCTGCTGCGCCAGTACGTGTTTCACCTACTCCAGCTGTCCCTGCACCAGCCCCCCAAATGGTTGCCCCTGCCCCTACAATGGCTGCCCCTGCACCATCCCCACCAGCAGTCCCTGCCCCCAAAATGGCTGCCCCTACCCCTACAATGGCTGCCCCTGCCCCTACAATGGCTGCCCCTGCACCATCCCCACCAGTAGTCCCTGCCCCCAAAATGGCTGCCCCTGTGCAAGCCCCCCCAGCAGGCCCGCCCAAAAATGGCTGCCCCTGCACCAGTCTCACCAGCAGCCCCTGTCCCTACAATGGCTGCACCATCCCCTGCCCACCAAATGGCTGCCCCTACACCATCCCCACCAGCAGTCCCTGCCCCCAAAATGGCTGCCCCTACCCCTACAATGGCTGCCCCTGCCCCTACAATGGCTGCCCCTGCACCATCCCCACCAGTAGTCCCTGCCCCCAAAATGGCTGCCCCTGTGCAAGCCCCACCAGCAGGCCCCGGCCCAAAAATGGCTGCCCCTGCACCAGTCTCACCAGCAGCCCCTGTCCCTACAATGGCTGCACCATCCCCTGCCCACCAAATGGCTGCCCCTACACCATCCCACCAGCAGTCCCTGCCCCCAAAATGGCTGCCCCTACCTCTACAATGGCTGCCCCTGCCCCTACAATGGCTGCCCCTGCCCCTACAAAGGCTGCCCCTGCACCATCCCCACCAGTAGTTCCCTGCCCCCAAAATGGCTGCCCCTGTGCAAGCCCCACCAGCAGGCCCCGGCCCAAAAATGGCTGCCCCTGCACCAGTCTCACCAGCAGCTCCTGTCCCTACAATGGCTGCACCATCCCCTGCCCACCAAATGGCTGCCCCTACACCAGCCTCACTAACAGTTCCTGCCCCAGTCTTACCAGCAGATCCTGTCCCTAAACTGGCAGCACCCGTCGCACCGCCAGTCGCTGCTTCCCATGAGAGAGTTTTGGTATTTGCTCCTACTCCCTTTGCCCCAGTCCTGAGGCGGCCGATTTTGGCTACCCCAGCTTCCATCGCGGCATCCGTCCCAGCACCTCCGCTGACCGCACCATCAAGTGAAAAGTTTTTGGCTTCAGCACCCCTGCCCTCCTTGAAGCCACTGGAGCACCAGGTGATGATGATTTCCTCGCTGGCAATGGTACAGCATCCATCTACCAAACAGACAGACGATGACGACGACGATGATAACGACAAGCCTTCAAGGACGAGGCTGTACGGAGACAGACTTGCCATTAAGACGCCCCTCAAGGAGTGCGATGGCAAGTGTATGTTCATGATCAGCGACGGTTCCTGCTTCCAAGACTTCTTGTGTGCGTCAAGGATGTCATAGGCCGCAGTACCCCCCCCCCCCCTCTCTCTGTCTCTCTCTCTCTCTTTCTCACACATACATTTCATCAAGTTATAAAAGCTGATATGGTGGAAGGACTTAAATTTCGTTAACAGAGTACACTATATACTCAACAAGTTACAATTCTCGCCACCCTTCCCCACAAACAATCACCCTGGGTGTTCTACAACCTGACCTTAACAGCATGTTTATACAGCCAGTACGATCGCTTCTAGACAGCACACGAGGGAACGATGCCCCGCCAAATTTTTGTTTTGCCCGTGAACCAGATGGTATGCAACTCATTATCAAAGTATGTTATGGATATGTTGCAAACTGTAATGATATCACCATTTTCATCAAGTAATTAGTGTAATTGAACGACTGCTTGATGACGGAAGCACAAATCTACTAAAGGTTAACATATAAAAGAACAATTACTATGCATATATGCATGTGCAGTACTATATGACATGTGTCTAGTCGTAACGTCATGAGTCGTATCTGGGTGAGGAATCGAGTCTGCATTTAGAAGACTCACGCATTTTGCTCATTTCGAGGCATTTTGTAATGTCAAGCAAGCTGTTTGGTAATATTTCACAAATATGAAATTTTACAGAAAAAGCTGACTTGTGTAGGCATTGAAAGCCTCACCGAAATATATGGATGTCGCTCGATCTGATGATAAACGTTAAGGAGCAGTGAGAGGCGAGCCCCTGACAACGCCGCACCCTTGCCTGTGTAGGTGTATGACAGTCGACACAGACGAGAAAAGGATCGGTAGGCTACTAAATCTTGCTCTTTGATGATGACAACATTAATGAGGACGATAGTAGTGATAACAATAATGATAATTAAATAAACCGTCATCGTTATTACTGCAACAACATTGATTATGATAATAATGAAGTTATGTATATAGTATCAAAGAAACTAGAACAATATTAAAATATAATGTTCTGATTACAAAGCACATCAATCAAGCGTAACTCATACACTAGGCTATAGATGAAAACAACCATGTCAGATCCCTTTAACCCATTAGACAGAATCAAACACAAATATAAGTAAAGAAAAACGAAAATACGAGGCACGCCACCCCAGCAACACCCCTGGCACTGGCGACGTGCGTGGAGGAGTCATTAACATTGACCATAGGATAACATAACTATACTACTTGTTGCTTACTGAACGTAGATCACACGTGGCACACCCATACCCTCACATCCATGGAATCACCACCACACACCCACACACACTCTTGATACACCTGCTGCACTGACCTGTTATTACAGCCCTTACAGCCCGGGTAACAGCTGCTGCAGCCGCTGCCCTCGGCTCGGCACAGCAGCTCTTTCTTGCTGGTTGCTGTAACCTGACGAAGCGCATGGCGGTGTCAACACTATTTTTCCTCTTATGGTTTATTTCTTATCTGTGTTCCCATCTGTTTTAATTCAAGCAAATGTACGAATACTTTTAAGCACCATTCCAATATATTGTTATATGATAAACATGAATAAAGTATCTATATTATTATACACTACCTATGCTCATTTCGCCTTCTTTATAAATGTTTAAAATATCTTCAACAGTTTTGGCGTCCTTACGTCGATAGAAAATGGGAGGCAATATAGGTAATAAAATACCTGCTGATAAGTATAGAACACAAATTTCGCTTTGTTAACTCCGCCTTTGTTCCTTATATATAATGTATTATTGTGCAAAGGAGAAAACTTTGAAACTACCCCTGAGAGCTATTTAGCAAACTTATCACCTTCACAAACAAAAGGGCTGTTGAAAATTCAGAGAATACAGCATTGTAAATACGGCAATATCATGGCGCTGACTATTAGCTTCAAGAGAAGGGTTGGTGCATGTAGAGGCAAAAAGTGGAAAGGAGACCAGGATGATATATGCAATAAAACTAGAGGACTGAGGTGTGGACGTTTGGGGTGCAGTGGCGCACCCATGATTTATTTTCGGGGAGGGCCAGATTTTTCGCTAGCCACTATAGATGGTAAATTTTTCAGCCATTAATTGATTCCCTTTTCAGGCCTCATTTATTATTTCTGCTACTGAAACAATAGTCTTGGTAGTGTTAAGATGTTACCGTAGATAACACTAAAGTCGCCAGTCACTTGCCACTGCACTAATGTCGCCAGGCACAATATATTACGAATTTTAGCATCACTACAGACTTTTATGTGCCACTGAAGACATGTACTGATGTACACAATATAAACTACTGTGCATGCCTCTTCAGTGGCACATAGATGTCTGCAGTTATGCTAAAATTCGTAATATATTGTGCCTGGCGACATTAGTGCGGTGGCAAGTGACTGGCGACTATAGTGTTATCTACGGTAAGATGCTTGTCCAAGGCATTAATTACGCGTGTAGCATAAGCGCGACCAAATCAAGGTTGTACTACACGGGCAGGTGATGCGGTCAGATCACTATATATAGTCTATAGAACCTGTAATATATTTTTTACCGACTGTTAGTGTATTATAATTTCTTACAAGGAAAAAAATGTCGGAGGGGTCCATGGCCCCCTTGGCCTCCCCTGGGAGCGCCCCTGCAGTGGGATGGATAACTAAGTGGCAGTGGTGGCGTGGCCAGGATTTCCATACATTCAGGCCATGACCTTTTATGTGGAGGCCACAACGCTCTTTCAAACCAGCATGTATAATTCATATAGGCCTACAATGAACCAATTTACTCTACTTGAGGTAAGGATTGATTTGACATCTTCAAGCCTCATATAGTTGGGCAGTGATGTTGATTTTTCTATGTGAACAGTATTTTTGATGATACAGCCAATTTAAGTGCAGGAAAATGTATACGCTCTAAAACGACTGGCGCCATGTTGTGACGTCATAAGCACAAACAACAGAGCAAAACAGCTGTCAAGCGGCCGCTACTATTATGTACTACCTACTAATACACCGACTTGCATTACCCCTACTACCGCAAGATGACCAGTAATCCTCCTTCAAGTGATGTAGTAGGTATTCACTGTGTTTGTGAATATGTAAGTTGTAGTTTATAAGGAAAAAGTGGATAGATAGAGATAAGTGGCCCGTGACACCTGACAAGTGATGACTTCTGGGATCGGCATTCCTTATAGGGAGCTTAAATGAACCTGCAATGACATGTAAAGCTAGACAGATAGACGAACTCATAGAGGAACAGGTAGAAATGTATGGCTTTCTTTCCCCACATAAGCAAAACATACACCCTTCGTCACTACTCACCACTACAACCTTACTAACCATACATTTCTACGTAGCTAGGTATCTATCAATATTGGGGCACCTGGGGGGGGGGGGGGGGGGGGGGGGGGGCGCAACTGTGTATGGGCGGCACACTGTGTATGGCGGCACAACTGTGTATGGGGGGGGGGGGGCTATGGCAAGCGAAGCTCAGGGGCATTCTGAATTCCACATAGAAGGGTATTAGGGCATATCGTCAGTCGCAGGTCCAAGCAGATTACGGCAGCCATGGCCAGTGGGAGTGCACCTGGGAGGCTTCGGATTCTCATGGGGAGGGGGGCACGTGCCCCCCCCCCCCCCCCCCCCGTAGCTACGTCACTGGCTATAGCCGATCTGACGTTATATAAGGTAGAAAGTCAACGAGGCAACACCCATTACTTTACAAGGACTAAACCAAGATTAATAGACACTATTAAAAGTCTATTAATCTTGGACTAAACAACCGCAAGTCACACGTACGAAAAGTGTGTAAGCTCTCCCTCCCTCCCTCTCCCACTCACAGTGACGCCGCCAGGAAATTTTGACTGGGGAGGCCAAGGTTGGACACAGATCCAGTGTGGTGAGTGGTGACCATGGCATAGCCATTAAAAAGAAATAAGATACTTTGATCCTATCTAGACACTTTGCAAGTACCAACGACAAGGTTATTGACTATACAAAGCGCCACCACGCCAGGACGAACCTGGTGGGCTCGAACCGTTGACTGAATGCAGGGACGCTGCACGCGAGCCCACAGATCTACCAACCGAGCCACACTGACGGGTCATTAAAAAGAAATGGTTGAATTTTCAATTAGACCTCTGACTCACATCATGGGGTGGCCAATGAGATGTCATGCAGGAACTCCCTACATCTGCCGCTGCCCACTCATTCCTCTCACTCTTTCCCTTTCTCTCTCTACTACCTTACGCTGCAGAAATGTGAAGAAAGGCAATAAAATAAAGCGTTGTTTAGCCAGAAATCATACCTTTCCTCCTCCAGCTGCGTGCACACGCGTCCTGCTCCTCACCGACTCGCTCTCGACTGTCCCTCGTACCGGATTACTCAAGGAACTTAACACTGTTTCGAAACACTAAACCTTTCCCTCACACGCCCTTACATGTTGACCTTTGACCAATAATTCTTGACCTGAAACGTTATCTAAGTCTTAAATATTAGTAAATGTGAGTTAGTAATAGTGTTGGTATAGTTTTGTAGTAATTTTTTTTCAAGTTTATATTGATAGGGTTCTTTAGTGCTTGGAACTCATGAACAGCGTCGCAGAGGATTGTGGGTAGAATATAATTTTCTTTTTGCTATGTAGTTTGTGGGTTGTTAAAGGATTGGATTGCTTTGTTAGTAGTGGCGTAGCTAGCTACTAGTAGGTATCTATCAATGGGGGGGGGGCACTAGGCAAGCGGAGCTCAGGGGCCACATAGAAGGGTAGCTATGAGAGCATATTCCAAGATCAGATCAGTGGTGGGTATTAGAGCATTATACAGAATACGGAGCAGCCATGGCCAGTGGAGGGCACAGGATTCTCCTGGGAGGGCACATGCGTCCCTATGCCATGCCCCCCCCCCCCGTAGCTACGCCACTGCATAGACCTAACTTTAGTTAGCTATTCCATAATAATTATTCATGACTGAAGTAGGGGGCGATATCCGCCCCCCCCCCCCGCCCCCACACATTTCCAAAGAAACACAGTAGATCATTGGAATGCACTACCAGAGGAAGTGGTGTGTGTAAACAGTACTGTATACATACATTTCAAAGAAAAATATGATAATATGAAATGATAAGACGGGACATTACGAGCTTGACTCAATCTTGTAGATATGCAAATAGGTAAATACACACACATAGCATGGTGGTACATAACATAATAATTGGTTAATTGATAAATATGAGAATTATATAATAAGGTATAATATCAGATTGCCATGTACAATATCACACAGTACAGGATATGGTCTAGGTTCTGTACATACAGCTCAGCAGTATGTACTAAGTATAGTGTTGCTCACGTCCTAAACATCAAACTCTTTACACAAATGATGACATAATAATTACCAAACAGGGATGCAGACAAATACTAACTAATACTTCAACCCCTTCATGTTTTACCTTAGTGTGGGTGTTACCTTGTGCGCACTAATTTTCATGTCATTATTAATAAGTATTTAGGTACATCATTTTTCGATGTGAGGAACTTTAAAATCTTTGGTACCAAGTAGAATGTAAAGATAGATTGAGATTTCTTAAAATTACAGCTTGGATTGTTTAAGCACTACTAAGATTCATGTCAAGGTTGGTCCAAATCATTATTTCATGTAAACAAAATTGCACCTGTGTATAGAACATTCCTACACAAGTCATTTGGCTCAGGGCTTATTAAGTCAACACTGCAAGAGGCCATTCATGATGTGAACTAACTAACTCATCTTTCAGTGATACAACTCGTAAAACATCATCATGTATGGAGCTCATTAGGCCAAAATTTCAAAAGAACGCTTTCAATTAGTTCACTAAGACTATGACATAATATATACTTGTTGTGCTCTGCTACTAAATCCTAATCAGTTGTTATAATACAGCAAAATCAGTATTGAAGCATCATGGGTTCAGATGTAGTAGGTTATGTGTTTTTCTAATGTCAATATAATTATTGTATCTGCACACATGAATGAAGAAACTAAGCAAAAAAATATTATAGGATTTTTTCTTTTTAGTCAGACAATTAAATGCACATTAATTTCATAAAGTCCTATTGATAAATTGAAAATGTGCTACAAGAACATGGGAGACACACTAGTCTAGCAGCCCATTGCTTGATAGTCCTGCAAGTAATTGTGCCGCTCATACCATGGATCTAAACCTTCAGAGGTGTTGACAGGTAAACAATACGATGATATATAAATATGCCACAAGTAGTGTTGATACAAATGAGAGCCATGTGTGTACAAATATCCATGAACGGGAGGCTGTGCATGCAGGAATACTGGCTTATCAAATTTGCATGACCGCTGCTCACCACCAAGCACTAGTATAAGGCAATGTCCCGCAGCACAGGGGCGTCGGGGCTGCTATTGGAACATCTTGTTCCTGTTAACATGCTACGCACACTAAACTGTCAATTATCATAACTTTGGCTGAGATGACATAAATCTAATTACAGTTTCATACATCATTAACATCTTTAAAGAAAAATATACATATTCAATATAAGTTCCTGTTTCTGTCAGAAAATATTCACCAAAAATTTAACAAGAGCTGGGTTAAAATAATTCAGACAGACAGGAGTGAACTGCATACACTTTGAGTGTGTGTGAGCATGTGTGCATGAGGTGATGTGGCAGATAAGAAAGTGTATCTGCAGTACCAGAGATCATCCATGTCTGCTGAGCCATCAAGACCGACAAGTACATGTGTAAGTTTTACTTTCCATGCATTTCAGAGAAAAATTGGTTTCAGATTTCATTTATCTTAACAAACCAGGACATCAACATGTTAGTGTTATGTGTTGCTTCAAATATATTGTAGCTGTGCTGTTTAGAAGCATTCATAAGAGTAATCTTTAAACAAATCACTCACACGATTACATAATTAACACATTCTTGGATTCTGTGAAAGGGTTGCAGGCCACCTGGTGCCATGCAAATAATTAACCTTCTTATGACTCTTTGTTTATCCCTTAAGCTTTAGTCCTCCCTGTACATTGATCAGTTTGTCTTCAATAAGAAAAAACATAGCAACATTAAATGCAACTGATAGCCCTTAACGTTCTTTGGTTTTATTAGCTTGTAGACAACTTTACTCATATCAATAAAAATAGAAAAGCAATTAAATAAATTGGTAGTAATAATTAGATGGAAAAAGAAGACTTTCAAACTCATAACAGTAATAAATAAATAAGATATATATCTCAGCCGTATATGTAATACTTCAAAGCTTGCATGCTTATTACTAGTGCATCAAAAAGCTCAGTGGCAACGTAACAGTTAACACGCATACTCTATATGGTTATGAACGACTCTATGTTTCTGGGAAGTAATGAATGAGTGACAATTTCACACAAACTCTGTTACAGGAGAATGATGCAACTCATGATGTAACTTTCCCAGTGTTTGTGTGTTACTTCACTAACTACTTGCCTTGTGTGGCGTGATTTGTGTATAGAAGGATGCTTGTCTGTAATTGTCCACACACAGGGATAATAACTTATACTATTGATATGACTTGTGCTTTGCATAGACGGCGAATCGAATAGACGAGGGCAATGATTGGGAACTCCTCCATGGAACACTAAACAAAATGTGGTATTTTTTCACTAGATATTACTCTCCTTGTGCAAGAAAACTTTGTGGAAAAATAGGCAAAGATTGTTATTTGAAGCAGATTATTCCCCTGCACAGTGACGAGTGAACACGCTTCTTTTGATGAGTGGTGACTAGCCCTGTTTACTGTTAACCAACTTTAAATAAAGAAATTAAGGTTATAGGTGGAACACTCCACTAGATGACTGTACATAATGTAGCCTATCTTGTGGTGTGTGTGCCTGCTCTTCCACATCAATGGACAAATCCACAACTGACTGGAGGCAACGCCACACACCGACCACACCAGGACAGAGACTCCAGCAAACATGATGTACACTGCATACTGTGCTGAGCCCTTGTGGTGGCTCGACAAAGGCATCACAAAGAAGCTCCAATTGAACTCATTCTTGATTATATCACAGGCCCACACTGCTACTGCTGTAACTGCTGGATGCTGGTACAGTTCAGGTGTCCACTGCTTTCTCAGAGTTGAGAATATGGGTAGATGGACTATTACCCAAGCCATGCCAGACCAAGTCCTCCATGTACAGCCTTGCCCGCACCCTCGCCAGGATGGGCAGACCAAAGTACTGTTGGATCAGCACCAAGGCCACGAGCAGCAGCAGCAACACCAGCAACACAGATAGCAGCAATAAACCTGAAATAAATAAAAAGTCTCAATTTGAGTTTAAAACAAATCGACTTTATCTTTTCTTAATGTTTTATCATATAAATATAGATACATGAATAAAAGTTCAACTCAAAGTGTGTTGCTTTTCTCCCACATTGCACCTGAGCACTCACCTATGATCTGCACGAGGGTAAAGGCACCGGCAGAGCAGTGTGAATCCAGCAGACCGTAGGGCGCGGTCATGCTGGTGTTCAGGTAGAAGACGCCGTGCACTCTGCAGGTAAAATAAATGTCTCAAAAACTGACTGCATCCTGCCTTAGAAAACCATGGACGTACTACTATTTCAATATATAATACAATATACTTCCAAAAAGCTGCTTTTATATTCACATAAAGGAAATTTTCCATTATAAAAGATTAAATTGTACGAGGTTCATGATATACATGATTTTTACCTCAAAACTACTTGCTATTTATGTGGCAACAAATTTTAGGTACCGTATATAAAACTTTTGTTTCCCTCTGAAGACAAAACTATTGTCACTACTGTGTGAATGTAATGTGACATATATATTTCTAAAACTCCCCATAATAAAAGCCACTTGATACCCAATTGTAGTGAGAGGCCACACATGCGGGCATAAACAATAATGGAGGAGTACATATGTGAAGACCATTATATTTAAACTCTGGAAGCCCCACCTTGAATCTGCATTGAAGCCCATGTACTGAGCCGGGTGACCGCAGGGGCAGGACTTGTTGTTGAAGTACTTCCATGATGGACATTGGCGGGCCAGGAAGTGGGTGGACGAAGGCATGTAATTGATGCTCTCAATGTAGAGGACGTAGGCCATGCCATGATTACAGCTGCTGCCATCTGTAATGACACCAAGGTGGTGAGTCAGGTAAAGATTGAAAACTGTGAAAGGCACAATTCATCAACCTAAAATCTGTCTTCAATTAATCAGGCGACATTAAAACATTAACGTGGATCACTCAAAGAACATTCAAAGGATTGTATGATTTGAGTCACAGCAAGGTGACCCAATAACAAGGGTCTACATTTACGATATATGCTGAACAATGATATGATAACGCTGTGATTCTAATTGTTCAATATCTAAACTAACAATTAGGAAAGCATAAGTACATATAATGAGAAGAACGGCAAGCACAAAAAAGGCACTTCAAGACACCTTGATGATCCTGGGTGTGAAACAAAAGCCAAATGTTTAGAATTCAAGTACAGTGGCTTAATAAAATGAACTGAAACAAATTATATATGAGTTGCGGTGACATAAAATTTCATTGTGAAGGCAGTAGAAGTATACATAAAGAAAGGTATGACAGATCAAGTTGCGGTGAAGAAATGAGCGAAGAACCAGACAGTGGTTTGGTCACCAGGAGTGAATGATGCTGTATAATGCTGGAGGTGTAAGTGAGTAAGGTAGGTTGTGTGGGTGCAAGTGGAGGAACTCTGTGGCGTTGGATCACATTCTCTACTTGAAAGAGGAGGGAAAAATGGAAAGAGGAAGACAATTTGAAGTGTGTAAGGTGTATAAACATGAACAAGCACAAACTCTTTGGCTATGGACAAGCTCACTGAAACCATGCGATTCTTCTGTCCGCAAGGCAGCGATTACTTCCTCCATACAATATCACATGTAGTGACACCTAACCATGCTGCCTACAGTGTAACTAACAAAGATCAGGAAAAAGAAATGACATAATGTGATGTGATATTTGGCGGCAACCTTTGACAGAGGAGGCTCCGTCCCCTCCCTGTTCACAGGCGGGTTGGCTCTCCCCTCCATTGGGCCAAAAGTCTGCATCGCCAAGGTTCTCGTCAATGCCAAAGCAGTCCTGCAATAAAGGGTGTGAAATGTAATATCTAAAGATTGTCTGATCCTCCAGCCTGCAATGCCCGCCCCGTGCTGCGGCGTGATCCCTGCTATTATCCATAACTAAAATATTTGATCAGGTCTAAAAATTAAACAATCAAATTTTTTATCATAAAATTCTTTATGACATTAAAATCCCAGTTCAGGGGTTGGCCACTGTGCTGCACAGACCTCCAAATGCCTGATGATAAACCACACAGACTTATCACGCAGCGGTCAGATAACTAAGAGTCTAACACTGCCCGGTGCGTATACTGAACTTCGGATCTTAAAGATGAAGAAGTCAAGATAAGTAGTAGTAGGCATTCGGTGGCAGTGCATTAAAAACACATTTTCCCTTTTCTTTTTTTAACTTTGCGTCTTTTGTTGATAAAATATTAACATATGAATGATGAAGACGCTGATAGTAGTGACAGCAAAAATAATAACAATAACAATTATAACATAGCTAATGATAATAATAATAGCAATAATAATAATAGTAATCCTTATTAGGCTACAATGAGAGTAATAATAATCATAATAATCAAGCATGCAATCAGCACATCCTCCGAGGCAGCAGCAGCAGCAGTACTTACTTCCCACATCTTGAAGAGGGTGTAGCAGCCGTGGGTGTGAATCACGTCCACGAAGACCGCGTCGCCGTGGTGCAGGCGGTCCACGTCCTCCGCCTGGTGGAACCTCAGGCCCGCGGGGTCCAGACCTGAGGGCACAGCGTGGCTTTAGCCCCGGCAGCCTTGGAGGTATCCGCGCATGGTGATGATGATGATGATGATACTACTGTGATGGTGATACTAATACTATTGTAACTCATAACGTCCGTATATTACTTATGCATTTTAATATAGCCTATATATTACTTTGAATGAGGGCGTATCATTGATGGGGAGGAAGCATGGAACAAGAAATGAATCATCGGATACAGGCGGGATGGAAAGACTGGCGAGTGGCATCCGGCGTCCTGTGACAAAAAGTTTCTCTAAAGTAAATAAGTAAAGTAAATGAGTAAGGTGAAAGTTTGGCGAGTCCGTTGAGAGGCCAGCAATGCTATATGGATGAGAAGCTGCAAGTATGAATGAGACAGAGGAGAAAATAGGGACATGGGGGAAATGAGAACGTTGCGTTGGATGCACGGCGTGCCGAGGGAGGACAGGAACCAATCAGACAATCTCTATGTGGGGACGGGGGAGGTTAATATATTCTGCCTATATATTAAAGTACAGCAGCAAGCACCTAAGGCAAAGTTATAACCCAGAAAAAAAGATATGTACAAATAGCCCTATCTAGCTTAAGTATAAAACTACCCTCTGAGTTCACCTCACTACGTATTACTAAAGCTGTGAAGACGCCACTCGATAATACTTTTTTTATACATCAAAAGTCTACGTAAGTAATACAAGAAAAAAGTATATGAGAGGATCGACGAGAGTATCGGAAATATCTAGGAGGAGGAGTTACAGGAGGGAGATTGAGATGATACAGCCATACTCTAAGCCCTAAGGAGAGAGAACCGTGTTAGAAAGCGTACAATGGAGATGGGGAGAAAAAGAAGCGGGAGAAAAAAAATGTATCGCCTATGAGGGAAAACCAGAGAAAAAGAAACATTAATGAAGCAGAAATAAACAACAGATCTAGGTGGAGACAGTTCATCCAAAACAGAGATCACATGCAGAAACTGGAAACCACTGAGAGGACGGTCTTTGCATCACCCTTTCTCCCAGCTTGACCATGCACGCGTTACTACCAAGCCTCTTCATGATAGAAAAAGCTCAGAGTAACGCCCTCTCACTACAGCTGAAACCCCTCACCATGTGTCTTATATAGCTAGGCAAAAGGCACTTCATATAATCACGCAGGTGTCCTTCGCTGTTAAGGTGAGGGTAATTCTGTATTAATAGTATCACTGTTCCAGTTAATGCCTCGCTTTGATGAACACGCGGTGGCTTGAAGCAGTTTAGGGAAGTCTGTTTGTGCATGGCTGATCCCAAACTCCCATATTATCAGTACCTATGGCTGAACCCTCCCTTAGTACCGCGGGAAGGTAGGCCACGCCCTCCATCCCCACCTCCAACACTGCTACTCAGGTACAGTACATCACCTTTATTCTTCCCATCCCTTGCCGTCGTTCAGTCCGTACTATATAATAAAGCAGATCGTCCGTAACTAGAAAGGATGCTATAAATCTCTGATCTGCATTCCTACTACACATATCATGCTGTCTTATCACCATTGCCATTGCTGACTTAATAAAACAACAAGCATATTCACAAATAGGGGACTGGCAGTGAGCGGACTTTTTGTTAGGCTTTTTTTCTTCTCTGCCCATAGGCCAGTCACCTGTGATGTACGAGTGTAGAAAGAAAAAATCTGCTCCTGTAGAAGCAACAAATACATACATGCACGCGTCCATTGGCAGCGTGTGTTTTGACTGACCTGTTATCCTGGGCAGGGTGCCATTCAGCGCCTTCCCCACGAAGCCCGCCGCGTGCGCCCCCAGGGAGTGCCCGATGACGTGGATCTGCTGGGTGGTGAGTCCCGCGGCATCTTCCAAAAACTGCAGGAACTGTCCCACCTCGGCGCCCACCGTCCTTACCCGCGGTTGAATGAGGAAGTACTCGGCCGTGGTGGAGCCCGCCGACCAGTTCACGCTGACCACGTTGCAGTCCTCCCGCTGCAGCAACGCTGGAGGGGCAGAGGGACTCAGTGACTACGATGTCTTGTGCTGCACGTTATTACAAGATTATAACAAAGTCAGGATGGGAGGGAGTGTTCATAACAAGTAAAAATCTGGTTACAGAACTTTTTTTCACGCCCTCACCCCCAAGCAAAAATACAGGTGCCCAAAGTTTTTTTTTTCTTCTTCCAACTGGCTTTATCGTTGCTTTAAAATTCAGCATATAATTATATATATATATTTAAATTTCTAGCATATAATTCTCGCTCTCCAGAACAACTGCCGGCTTACAGTAAAAAAAAGAAAAGAAAAAAAAAAAACCTTAATAAAAACAAATAATACAAATATGCAATACATAAATGAACATTACCAGTGTGGGTTTCTCTAAGCTTTCGGGTCACCACAAAAACTTGTCTTCGCCAACCTCCATACTACTACTGACCACAAAGCAGCCCGCGCCGCGCCTTACCATCTTTGAGGGACTGGATCCAGTTATCGGTGCTGGAGCCCAGGAAGCCGTGGATGATGACGTAGGTCTGCTTGCTCTGGAAAGTGGCAGCGGCCAGGGCGGAGCGGGAGCCCATGGCCAGGTCCCGTGTCTGGTGGGGGTGACGCCTGGGGGCACGACATCAAAGGGTGAGAGGAAGGAGGGGAATCAATATGACACCACCTGTTTTATATGTACCTGTGCATGTTGAGGGACTGTTACCTGATGGCGGGGCAGATAGCCTAGCTTTGTGGTACTATAGAGTGCTTATACCCAGCACCAGCAGCACCAGTAGTAGTAGTAGTACTATATATAGTATAAGTAGTATATATAATATAGTATATATATATAGTATAATTATAGTAGTAGTAGCAGTAGTAGTATACTCGGTTCAAGAACGTTAGAGCCAAACTCTCCTCCCCCGAGGAGGAGCATGTCAGGCCAGCTTCGCTGTGGTCTCTTATTGGTTGAAAAAATTCAGTGGAAATCGGGCATCCTAGTCCTTCGTTATTTCTTTAACAACACACCATATATTTGCTTTGAGTGCATGAAAGTCCTCGAGTCACCATCGTTAGTAAATGTGTTATCACATGGACACAAAAGTAAGTCAGATGCTCTTCATGAAGACGAGATATTGAGAGGGAAATATAAAGGTTCCTTAAATTCTGAGTGAGGGAGGTGAAAAGCGTCACCTGACAGCGCCGTCACCTTTTAGAGTTCAAACAAGCAAACCCTTAACCTGACCTGCCCCCCACCCCTAATGACCTCAGGCCTGAGGCTTCCTACCAGGCCTTGCCTTTAGGCAATATAGCAGGTCACAAGGGGGGGGGGGGAGGAGAAGAGAGAGAGAGAGAGAGGAGAGGAGAGAGAGAGAGAGAGAGAGAGAGAGAGAGAGAGAGAGAGAGAGAGAGAGAGAGAGAGAGAGGAGAGAGAGAGAGAGAGAGAGAGAGAGAGAGAGAGAGAGAGAGAGAGAGAGAGAGAGAGAGAAAGAAAAAAAATACAACAATGATTCAATGTTATTTATTGTTCTGTTATTTATATCAATTTTTTTGCGCGCGTACGTGTGTGGTGTGTGTGTGTGTGTGTGTGTGTGTGTGTGTGTGTGTGTGTGTGTGTGTGTGTGTGTGTGTGTGTGTGTGTTGTGTGTGTGTGTGTGTGTGTGTGTGTGTGTGTGTGTGTGTGTGTGTGTGTCTGTGTGTGTGTTTGTGTGTGTGTTGTGTGTGTGTGTCTGTGTGTGTGTGTGTGTGTGTGTGTGTGTGTGTGTGTGTGTGTGTGTGTGTGTGTGTGTGTGTTGTGTGTGTGTGTGTGTGTGTGTGTGTGTGTGTTGTGTGTGCTGTGTGTGTGTGTGTGTGTGTGTGTCTGTGTGTGTGTTGGTGTTGTGTGTGTCTGTGTGCTGTGTCTGTGCTGTGGTGTGTGTCTGTGTCTGTGTGTGTGTCTGTGTGTGTGTGTGTGTGTGTGTGTGTGAGTGACGGGTCAAGGACAATTAAGGGATTAACAAAGGGATGTGGGAGCCTGGGAGATCAGACCGTTAGCTGGGAGTGGGGAAAGGAACCACAGGGGTGGGGAAGTGGTTAGTGTACATTTTGACGGCCAACCCACCATTACGCCACAGAACGGCATCACCCAATCAAGAGCGAACCAGGGCTTGACAAGCTCCACCTCGGGGGAGGGGCATGTGGCTCTAACGTTCTTGAACCGAGTTATAGTAGTTATAACAGTGGTGGTAGACTAGCAGTAGCGACGGCAGTAACAATAGTGGCGTTATCGTATACTATAGTAGTCGTAATAGTATAGGTGATTTCGTTGTTGTTGTTGTTATTGTCTTAGTTCCATTACCGATAAAACAGAAATACAATCTCGTGGACTGAAGTGTAATAATATCCACCAATGAGATGCTTCTTTTATCCATTACAATCATTCTTCAACTTAGGGAAATGCGTACAAACATCGAATCAACGCAGTGCAGAGTACGACAACTGACACATTCTGGCTACGGACGAAGTAAAAGAAAAGTATATAGATAAATAAACACATATATAGGCAGGCTATTAACGGGTGTAGCCTTGCTGGGGAATAAATAATGCGTGCATCAGTAAAGCTCGAGGGAGGCGGGAGTGAGTGAAGGCATCGATGGAAATGGCCTTGTGGCGACACATCATTACAGCACACTCAATGTAATGGTCAGGAATGCACGGTATACATCCAGCCAGCACGGAGACACGGGGAGACCTTGGAGACGGACGATACCTGAGGGGGATGACGATAGCTGACTGTCTGAAACGTCTGCCAAACAAGAGTATCGTATATATATATATATATATATATATATATATATATATATATATATATATATATATATATATATATATATATATATATATATATATATATATATATATATATATATATATATATATATACTCCCCAAACAGACCGCCGAATGAAAGTCTTCAAGCCGACATTGAAAGCTCTAATATAATGGATTGCATGGGAAAAAGAAGAAGAAGAAGAAGATGATGAAGAAGAAGAAGAAAATGGAAGTGTAATACTTCAGAATTTAGTGAATATGAAATATTTATATGAATATGAAATCGATAAAGTAAAGGAAACGTTAAAAAAAACTTTCTCCCAATATTTTTGAAAGAAAAGAAAAAAGAAGAAGAAGAAGGAAGTGTAATGCTTCAGGTATCGAGCGAATAACAAATCGATAAAGAAACATATATAGATAGATATATGGAAGATATGGAAACGTTAAAAAAACTTTCTCCCAATATTTTTCGTTTCGCTGGTGTTTGTCTGCTTGAGTTCGAACTGCCTGCCTGCCTGCCTGCCTGCCTGCCTGCCTGCCGGGGTCGAGTGCGTGGTGCGGTATTGTGTCATCCCCAATATAGCAAATCGGCGACGAAGCAGCAATAACCGGAATCGATGTATTGCTTGAAACATTACACTGAACAAAGAGATACATAGGCAGTGTTGTGTGCGGCGCACTACCTAAAGGCATCTAAACAACACCTTTGAGACAGACTGGAGATAACACAGGCGATGAAAGGTATAACTAACACGGTATAGTTACACACTGCCGCTAAAACTCCGTGACTTTTACCTAGTAGTGCCATTCATGTGGAATCATACATCGGCCTGAAAACCTGCATATTCATCCAAACAAATCAATAAAACTCATCTATGGAGCCCCTTACTTTACACTTTTATTTCGTAATTCCTCGAACACGAAATACTCATTATATGATATACGTTATGGTGGGCATCGGAGCTCCTGTCACTTTCCAGTCTCATCATCCTGAACCACAACGTTTGATTAAGCTATGAGTATATAATTGGCTGTTAACTGGAGGCTGTTAGTGATTAGCATTAACTGGGTGACGGGTCCAACAGGGTTAAACAGTAAGAGTAAACCAAGGTGAGCGTATCAGGAGAGTCGGCAAGACGGCGTTACAGTCCTGTAAAGATCTTGGATTATGTGTATCCCTTTCCCTCTCTTGGCGATCCAGGCAATACTTCTGAGTCAAGAACCTTGATGTATAGGGGATAGTGTGTACTGGACGTGGTATTTGCTAACACTACTACATGGAGTCGTCCTATATAGTGTGAGGCGATGGCAAGTGTAAGAATCGTTAGTGTGTGCGTGCAAATGCACATGGTTAGGGTGATCTTGGCTATCAAACAACCAGGCGGTGACGCAAAGTGGCAAGCCGGTGCGTCGTGGCCAAGATTCATGACGCCGATTACTACATCAGGGGACTGGGCAGGTGCAAAGCCGTCTCTACATAGAGACGGCTTTGGCAGGTGGGTGGCAGGTTAGTGTGCCCGACTGCACACTTTTATGTCGCCTGTGTTTGCTGCGCCGCGCTCGCCGTGTTGTTTTACGCCGTGATGGAGGGTCAAGGGCCACGAGGGAACAGCGCGACGCCCTCCAATTATCTCAGCGAAAAAAAAGTATCGTTGTAATTCCTTCTTCCGTGGAACTTATGCTCGTATTCGTAGTCACATACCATGATTGATCGTGGTAATTGCTATGATTTTGTTCCATTTCTACTCAGTCAAAATTATTCACTTGATCTTGTAGCTGCCATGGAAAGTACTAGAGCAATCCTACAGTACTCCTATTGCAATCACAACAGAGCTGGCATGACATATTGATTAAATTAGAACAAGACAAAAAGTGAACAATGACCACGTACAATAATGGTATGTGACTACGAATACGGGCATTAGTCTTTAGTGTGTGTGTTATTTGGCTTTCCTAGAAATGGTGGGTTGTAGACACTAATGTTAGATTTAGTACATGTTAAAACACACACACACACACACACACACACACACACACACACACACACACACACACACACACACACACACACACATACACACACACCGCCTGAACGGCTAGGGTGGGTTAAGGCAAAGCCGTCTCTATGTAGACATACAGACGGCTTTGGTGTTAAGGCGTCCGGCATCATTCTGTGGTCTGCACCCCCCCCCCCCCTCCCAGGCCTCGCTCCCCCGGCCTCGCTCATTCCCGGGGATTTTTCCACTGAGAAATTCTGGCGGTTACTGTACCCCTTGAGCAAGGGGATGGGTGTGTGTAGTGTGTGATGTCCCAGCATTACCCAAAGATCGGTAATGAGCTCCATGCTCGCACCAGGAGGGTGAAACTGGCGATTGCTAGTCCGACTCGCGTAGACAAGACCATGGGTGAATAACACACACACACACACACACACACACACACACACTATTCAGCGCTGTTAGAGTTGCGCGTAATAGCAAACCATGAATTCTTATAAGCAGAATAGTGGCACTGACGTATACGTGCATCATACTGTTCAGCGTAGTGGTTCATATATAGTGCCAGAAAGTATTGGCACTGCTCTCTCCCTCTCTCTCTTTATTTTTCTCTCTCTCTGACAGCTCTCCACCTAGCTGGTTGTTATATATATATATATATATATATATATATATATATATATATATATATATATGCAAACTTGTCCAGCAAATAGTATCCAAACTATATCCAGCAAACTTGTCTGAATCACACTCGACCATCCCTCCCCCCCCTTTCTGCATTCTCTCTGGTTGTGTGGCCGCTCCAGCCTCGCCATATCCTCCTTGAGCGGGGAAAGCATTGGACATAATAATCATTGTAACCTTGAAGGTGTTCCTAATCTAAACTTGCATCACGTTTACCACAACACACTCCGGTACAGACCCACAACCCTCCCCACCCTAACACACATCGCAAGGAACAGCCCCCGCATCATCCTGTGCAGATCACTTTGGATAATCACTTCAGAAATATAGACCTTGTCAGCTAACGTTATGTGTTGTATAGGTTTTCCTTCCTTTGAAGTTTATCGTATAACCCTAATAAGAACGTGTCTGAACTTTGCAAATAAGCAAATCAATGAGTGTCTGTCCTCCAAGGGATATTTTATTGATATGAGAGTCAAAATTTCAGCAATGAGTGGATGAATTTTTTACCTTTTTCCTTTATTTTCTTAAACTGCCATTATGATGAATAGCCTAGGACAAAAAAGAACGAATATAGATATAGGCAAATAACCTTTAGGTGCACATACGTACAATACTGTCTGACCCTACGTAAGGAGACTAGTACTACTGTGAGTACTCTACACCAGCGTTTCTTAGCCTTTTTACCACCACGCCCCCTTTAGTAGTTGGTCTTTTCCTCCATGCTCCCCCTCCCCCCCATCTTTTCACTTCTTCGACCAAGATATTTAAAAATAATACTGAATTAGAAAGAAAACTGAAAAAATGCGTGTTTTCAACACTTATATTGTGCACATAATTATTCATAAGCACCTTGCATATACCCAGCAGATGTAGTTAGATCACGGCGGCCTGGAAGGCCGTCACACACCAGAAGTTACGCGCGCTACGCTACGTAGTGTGTGCTACGTGCCTTTGAATTGTTGCAGTGGTTATTCAGTTAGGTGCCGCAGACCAGAAGCTATGCTACGTAGGCCACGCGGTATGTGACGAGACCACCTAGCTTCAGATTGCCTGGGGAGCGATTTTTTCCGGCATGGCTTTGGTTGCGCATGCTTGACAGACCGTTTCTTCTCAGTCTGATGATTGATGCGGTGGGATGAGGAGAGTGGCGTCATCTGTCAAGGCTACCACACGCTGTCTCTCCCTAGATTTTGCACCTGTGATGGAAACAGCTGAAGGTGGAGAAACTTATTGAGGAAGTGAAGAAGTACCCTTGCCTACACCCCTCCGTTATCAGGCGCTGCCCTCTCCTCCGGCCCCTCACTCCCCCCATAGCATGCCATAGATCCTGTCAGGGTTTGTTGCTTCCAGAATGCATGTCTGGACCGTGGGCACCATGACGACATCAACGCCTTTCACGAGGCGTTGATAGAGTGCATGGTGCGTGCTGGCCAGACTGTGTTTAGTTTTTGCAGGAAGAGATGGAGGCTGGTACCAGGCTGGAATGAGTTTGTTCGTGAGGCGCACAGTGCCGCGCGGGAGTCCTTCCTTGAGTGGAGAGCGGGTGGTGGTCCGCGTTGGAAGCCACTGGCTGAGAGGATGAGGAGCACCAGGGCCAGATTCAAGCTTGTCTCAGGTGGTGTAAGTCACATGAGCACCAGCTTCGTGCCCAGTCCATGGCTGACAAGCTGGCATCTGGTGACTCCTTTAACTTTTGGCGTGGCGTGCGCAGCATGAACCCGGGCTCACACACGCTTTCCCTATGGGTGGATCACGCTGTGGGGGAGGAGGGCATCGCCTCCATGTGGGGAGATCATTTCAAGGGCATTCTCAACTGTGTGAGGGACGAGGAGTGAGAATGCCCTGCGTGGTGGGATGCGTGGTGTTCGCTGCAGGGTTTCCGCAGCGTGGACCACGAGGAAATGAGAGGGGTATTGCAAAGCCTCTCCTCCAGTAAGGCTTTGGGTATGGATGGGCTCCCTTCTGGGGCATTTAAGTATGCGCCCCCCAGCCTGGTTACTTGGCTCTGTCTCTTCATCAATGCCTGTGTCTGCCATCAGTACATACCCAGTCAGGTCTTGGCAGTGCTTATAGTGCCTTTACTTAAGAGCAAAGTGAAAGACCCTGCTAACTCTGGCAATTACAGACCCATTGCCATAGCGACCGCCCTGTCCAAGGTGCTGGAGAAAGTGGTGCTCCATCGTCTTGAGGCTTACCTGTATACACTGGACAATCAGTTCAGCTATAAGAAAGGCCTTGGCACTGAGATGTGTGTGTGGACATTGAAGAATATCATTCATTACTACACTTCCAGAAATTCACCTGTTTATCTGTGTTTCCTGGATGCCAGAAAGGTGTTTGACAGAGTTAATTACTGGAAGCTCTTTCATAAACTCCTCGTCAGGGGTACACCTGGGTACATTGTTAATTTATTAATGTACTGGTACACTACCCAGGAATTTACTGTTAAGTGGGGTAATTCCTTCTCGCTGTCCTTTAGTACTGCCAATAGTATTCGGCAGGGGGGGTTTTTATCCCCCTACCTGTACAATGTGTACACGGATGATCTCAGTGCCAACCTTCGTGATACAGGTATCGGCTGCCACATACATGATTGGTGCATCAACTCACTGAGCTATGCTGATGATATGGTACTGCTCGCACCCACTACTGATGCGTTGCAGGACCTTATCAATGTGTGTCAGGTGTATGCTGCCAAGCATGACATTGTCTACAACACCACTAAGACAGAGTGCATGGTAGTTTCACCTGCACGCGCTCAGGTGACATTGGGGGAGGCGGTAGCAGAGTGGTTAGCGTCTCCGAGTGGAGTTCTCGGTGACCCAAGTTCGATCCCCGAAGAAAACCAAAACCTTTCTGCACCGTCGAGAGGCCTAAGAACACCCACATGCTGCCCATTAACTCTACCTTCGATTGCGAGTGCATCGGAGGACACAGGGGGGCGGCATGAGCCTCTAATCACAGGCGTCACTATAAAAATCCTGCCTGCGCCACCACGGGTGAGGGCCAACCATCACAGCCCTCAAGTGAACCTCCAGGGCCTGCCATCCGTCTTAGAAGTCACTGCCTATAGGCGCTACAGGCCAAGATGTATAAAAAAAAAAAAAATAAAAAAAAAGTGAATTACCTGAAAACAGCATGGCTCGGTGGGTCTGCCCTCACTTTTGTGGATAGATTCGCATACTTAGGCCATGTTATATCCCACGACATGACTGATGATGATATCATCAAGCAGACCACCAAGCTTCTTGTCGTGGGAAATATTCTACAGAGGAAAGTCTCCTACTGTAGCAGAGAGGTGAAGATGGAGTTATTCAGGAGTCACTGCTACTCTATATACTGCAACTCGCTGTAGTCGCGGTACAAGGTGGCCACTATGAACCGCCTTAAGGTCTGTCACAATGACATCCTTAAGAGGCTTCTGGGGCTGCCCAGGTGGTGCAGCTCGTCCCTGGGTTTCGCTAGGAACGGGGTGAACAATCTGGATGTGATCCGTCGACACTCCGTGTTCAGTTTAAGGAGTAGGGTGGAGCTCTCTACGAACTCCATCATCACCTCTGTCAGGCAGAGCTCGGCCTATGTATGTGGACCTATACAACAGCGGTGGCTGGGTCTGCTGTTTGTGCAGAATGTGGGGTAGCACAGGTGTCCATGTATGCTTTTCTATGTACTTTGATACTATGTCCCCTAATGTGTCTGTACTTTGTTCTTGTTTTTTGTTTTTGCTCTAGTACTTAAGTTTACTCCTTGGCTTGTTCTTTTTGCTTTGTTTTTTGTCTGTATGCCTCCGGGCGAGAATAATAATATCATTATTATTATTATTATTATTATTATTATAATTATATTGTATGGGTTTCTTATATCCTTTGTTTTCAGCTGCAAAACATACTTGGACTGTGAAGGTGATAATCTAAGATATTGTTTGAATTTTTCTTTATCACAGCAAAATTCTTGTACCAGATGATGGTACTCGCCAAAATTTTCTCTTTTCAGGTTTGTTTCGTGTACCCCCTTCCTCCTCTTCTTGGACAATGCCAAAGTCAGTAACATAATTTCTTCATCTGACTCATCACCACACCACAGAGCACCACAGGCCATCTTGAATAGTAGCATGTGGCTGAGGGCATAGCTTGAGATATGTGTCTTCTGGTGTACGGACGAAATAGCGTGCATAGCTATCACACATACGTAGCGTAACTCAGGCATACGTAGCGTAACTCACGTAGCTTCTGGTGTGCGGCGGTCTTCGCTTCAAGCGAAGGGATAATACTAATTAGGGCAAGCATTAATAATAATTAGGGTGCGGCCGCACTGGGAGCGAGAAAGCGAGCGAGAGCTTTATAAAAAATAGATAACGCTGGGATCGTATAATAATAATCATAATAATGATAATATTAATAATAATAATAACAACAACTGATATTAATAATAGTAATAATAATAATAATAATAATAATATTAATATTAATAATAATATTAACGCTATAATAATGATAATGATACTTATAGTGATAATAGTAATAATGGTCATTTTGATAAAATAATAATAATAGTAGCCTAATAATAATGCTAATGAAAATAATAATAATAACAATAACAATAATGATAACAATAATATTAATAATGTCAAAAATAATAATTATGATAACGATAACGATAATGATAATAATAACAATAATAATAGTAATAATAAGTCTACATAGTGAAATATGGCAAGGCGTCACCGCAGAGTTTTCCCCCATACTTTCTTCTCTGTACCGACTTTCTTTGCTCACCCTCGCGAGCGAGCTTCAAGTTAAATAATTATAAGTTCTTCCTTTTCCTCTCTTGGCTCACGCCCCACTAGGTAATTACCGACACCCCTAAGGGTCACCCCCCCCCCCCCGGGTAAGAACCGCCGCATTACACTAATATTACTCAAGAACATGAGACATACAATACAGCGACAATTCGTATTTTTTCCCTACCAAAATTAATGCCACCACTACCACCACCACCACTAACAACAACAACATGAACAACAATAAGAACAACGTTAGTCTGTATACACGTTAATCAATACATTACAGTACTAACAGCTTAAAATTTAGGTCAAGATCCTTCCTCTCACGCAACGTCGGTGGTCAAGGCGAGAGTTGGTGCAATCTGATGGAAAGTGCTGCTGCTGCTTCACAGCTGCTAACTGCCTCTTAAAGTGGCCTGCCTCAAGTAATACGGTGCTGTAAATGCTTGCCGACACCCGTAATCCTGTATATCTTGAAGGTGGTGTTCCAACGCAAAGTCTGGCGCGGCGCGTTCAAGCGTGGTGATGGTGCACAAAAATCACGGGAAGCAATAATTGTAGCCTACTCCATTCCTCTAACCGTGCAGGAGTCCCCAACCCGCGGCCCGCGGACCACATGCGGCCCGCAAGGCCATTCCGTGCGGCCCGCCAGATCATTTCCTTTTGGTCATCGGTGCGGCCCTCCATCATTCCAAACGTGTGTTGAAACATCTTTTTACTCAAGAGCGTGTTTTAAGATAGGTTAAGTTATGGGTTAGGTTAGGTTAGGTTAGGTTAATTGGTTAGTTCAGTTCATAAATTCTTTGAAATGTTTTGTTCTGTATATATGGTTTTCAGTTTTTTATTGGTGCGGCCCTCGGGCCCTCTCGGACTTGTCGATGCGGCCCGCAGTACTCTGCGGGTTGGGGACCCCTGCCTGAGTCTAACGTTTCGAGTTAAATCTTCTCTCCACATGTTTCTCTCATCATCAGTCGCATTCAATTAGGTTTGGATTTAACATTATATTCGACCTGTACTATCATTATAAGTATTCAGAGTAGCTATAAAGCGCATACTCGTGTACTCTTCCCTATCCTGCTTCACGTTATTTCCGGAACATCATAATTGAAGTGCAAGTAACACTGCAACACCTAACACAGCTTGGCATAGAGTGGACGAGGAAAGTACAGTTAATTGATAAAAAAAAAAATCCTAACAACACTCAGAAATACACAATCCTCCATGACTTAGCTTCCTGGCTTCTATTAACACTTATTGGCACTGATGTGATGGCGACACACGTGCTTCTGCTTACCTGGTCCAAAGGTGGAAGTTGCGCACGTAGTAGAAGGGGTTGTTGGGGTCGGTGCTGCCCACCAGGAAGCTGTTAAGGCCTGCCGGGGAAGAAAGCGAGTGTTGGGAACTTATATAGAAACAATAACAATCACAACAGTAATACTACTACTACTCATACCTAGTAGTAATAACGCTAATCATAATAATGATGATGATAATAATGATAATAATAAGAGAGAGAGAGAGAGAGAGAGAGAGAGAGAGAGAGAGAGAGAGAGAGAGAGAGAGAGAGAGAGAGAGAGAGAGAGAGAGAGAGAGAGAGAGAGAGAGAGAGAGAGAGACACACAAATCGACACTACGAGTATCCTTCTCTCCTTTCTTAAGACGTAAGTTTATGTGTGCGTGTGTGTGTGTATGAAAGAATATAAATTATAGAAAAGATGGCAGCAAGTGAGAAGACTAAGAGAGTTATGTATATATATGAGTGTAGTAGATGCGGTGGGTTCTAGAGGACAATTCCAGTGAAATGGGAGGACAGTGTTGGATGGAGTGGCCTATGTGAGAGAAAGTGGCGAGAAAAGAATGAGAGGATTACAGCATGCGAGGAGGGAATGCAAGGACAGCAGTAAATGGAGACTCGTCTGTCGCAGCCATTCCCTTGGAGGAATTTCTCTTAGGAAGGGTCGTCAAAGATAGATAGATATATAAATAAATAAATAGATAGATTGGAGTGCCAATATTCTGAATTCCAAGAATAAAAAAACGTACTAGTGTAATAATGATGAGGACATTTATAAAAAAACCAAAGTTACTAATATCAGTAGTTAGATAGTAGTAAACTAATATTAGTATTAAATTATTAGATAGTGTTATTAGATATTAGTAATATTTATGACACCATAGTGAAATGGGCGTCCGTCCAACACGCACAGGAAACCCCCGCCGTGGTTCCTGTCTCGCGGGCAGGACGTCTCCTCGCCCGTGCAATATTGTGTGGCGTCCATTCCCAGGCTGAAACTCTTCTTCCTCACGTAAGAGCAAAAGACACGCATTGTATATCATATAAATAAAACTGTACGAATCCTTTTGAAAAAAAAGAAAGAAAAAAAGAATCTTTTTCCCACTGAATATTTTTCTTCATTTTTCGTCTTTTATTTTTGTCATGCCTTTTTTTTCTTTTTTTTTACATTTGCAAAACATTACTAAGTGTTGAGGTACGAGGACAAAAGTATGAAAGCTTCATACTTTTGTTGTTGTTGTTGAGGTAAGTTTCACGACATCGTATTTGTCCTTGCCTTTCAATCTCTCTCACTCTAGAGCCGACAGGTCGCCATCTTGCAGGGCCTGGAGCACCAGGCCCATAATGCAGGAATATGTATCTGCACATCCAGGATGTGCTACACGTACACACGGAGTGTGTGTGTGTGTGTGTGTATATATATATATATATATGTGTGTGTGTGTGTGTGTGTGTGTGTGTGTGTGTGTGTGTGTGTGTGTGTGTGTGTGTGTGTGTGTGTGTGTGTGTGTGTGTGTGTGTGTGTGTGTGTGTGTGTGTGTGTGTGTGTGTGTGTGTGTGTGTGTGTGTGTGTGTGTGTGTGTGTGGTGTGTGTGTGTGTGTGTGTGTGTGTGTGTGTGTGTGTGTTAGCAGCCTATATGCCCCTCTACTGATCCTATTGATTTGTTTTTGGTAGTAAATAATCCTTTATCATCCTTCCTAAATAATATTCCTCTTCCCCTCACTTTAATAGTCAGCAATAGTATTTCTTCGTGGTTCAAACTGGATCTCTTTCCACTCATCCTCTCATCCCACATGACTAAGGTTGGGAGTATGCGGATGGGTGTGACTGTGGATGGGATTGTGGATTTCGAAGGCATTGCTTTCACTACCACCACCTGTTCAAACTCGTGCCATACCTTGGAGAGAGAGAGAGAGAGAGAGAGAGAGAGAGAGAGAGAGAGAGAGAGAGAGAGAGAGAGAGAGAGAGAGAGAGAGAGAGAGAGAGCGAGAGAGCGAGAGAGAGAGAGAGAAAGAGAGAGAGTGAGAGAAAAAAAAAAAAGAGATTGTCATTGTTACCACCTTGAAAGCTAATGCATGGTTTAATTTCCTTGGTCTCCACCGTTACTATATATATGAAGGAGGTGCACCAATACCGTCTACAGCTCACACCTTCCTTAGAAACAATCCTCTGTCCTATCAGGTGTAGGTACCACATTATGTACCTTCAGCTGAATACATTACCAAGTCCTCGTGGAGCTCCTCACCTAATGGAGTTGTTATGAAAATAAACGATTTTTGTTTCATTTCACGGGACAGGATATAAAATTATACTAACTAGCATCTAGCTTATACCAACAACGAACATTTAAACGATTTTTTTACATTTACCTTCTGCAATAATAACGGACTGAAGAAAGGAATCATTCTGTCACTCGAGCACTGAGGAAAGTGGACGTGTGTATAGATAGTGTAGCCTACTATAGTCTATTCACTTAAGCTGGATTCCTGGGAGCGGCTCGATGCCTAGGCGAGTATGTAACGACGTCGCTGATTGGCTGATAGCCTCGGGCAGGGTGGCGATGGTGGTGGTACTTGCCTCGCCGCAACCCAAAACCCTTGCCTTGCCTCAGAAAAATATTCATATTTTTTGGCTTTACTCATCTCTTACACAAGATAGGCCTATTTTGTTTGCATCAGTAAATCAGGCAGTGATCGTTCAACAACAACACGCCATTCATAACTCAATACGGTAAAAAATAAAGTCATGACTGACTATCACAAGAGTAGGCGGACTTTTAGGTTTTCAGTGCATTGAAATGTTGTACTCCTACCCAATATAACCAAGCTACCAGATAATAGTTATGAAAGCTGAGCCTACCATCGTGTTCATAATACATTGCTGCATATCATGAGCATAAAAAAAATACAGTAAGACTTCACTAATATTAAGATAATTAAAGGAAAGTAAAAGAGTGTATAAACATTATTTCTTGCTTATTTTGCTTCAACTCGCTCTAACTCCATATGTTTTGGTCACATTCAATTTTCAAGAACTGTTTCAAAATCCTTATACTTTTCCGCTTCCTGTGGTATGTAGCACGTACCAATAAGGAAAAGAGTAGGTGGTCAAAATGGCTAAGAAAGTTAAAACTACTACTGCAAACTGGCACAGTGACGGGTGAGCATTGCTCCCTATATAGGAGAGACTGTTTTCGGGAGAGCTATCAGAGGCTCCACCCGTCACGGCACCAGTTTGAAACAGTTTAACTTTCTTAGCCATTTTGACCACCTACTCTTTTCCTTATTGGTACGTGCTACATACCACAGGAAGCGGAAAAGTATAAGGATTTTGAAACAGTTCTTGAAAATTGAATGTGACCAAAACATATGGAGTTAGAGCGAGTTGAAGCAAAATAAGCAAGAAATAATGTTTATACACTCTTTTACTTTCCTTTAATTATCTTAATATTAGTGAAGTCTTACTGTATTTTTTTTATGCTCATGATATGCAGCAATGTATTATGAACACGATGGTAGGCTCAGCTTTCATAACTATTATCTGGTAGCTTGGTTATATCGGGTAGGAGTACAACATTTCAATGCACTGAAAACCTAAAAGTCCGCCTACTCTTGTGATAGTCAGTCATGACTTTATTTTTACCCTATTGAGTTATGATGGCGTGTTGTGTTAAAACAATCACTGCCTGATTTACTGATGCAAACAAAATAGCCTATTTTGTGTAAGAATGAGTAAAGTCAAGAAATATGAATTTTTTCTGAGCAACGCAAGGGTTTTGGGTTTGCGGCCAGGCAAGTATCACCACCATCGCACCTGCCCGAGCTATCAGCCAATCAGCGATAGTCCTTACAAACTCGCCTAGGCATCGAGCAGCTCCCAGCCCAGGAATCCAGGCTTAAGTGAATAGACTATAGCTTTCTTCTGCGTCAAAGAAACGTTCAAGGGATCAGCGATAAAGCAGCAAATGATCCAGCACTGCAGCGGGAATTAGATTATGGTACAGTGAGAAAGCAAGAGAAAACAAGGAAATGAAAGTCCTGATTTTGTGCAGCGGTTTGAGAAGCCTCCTTACAGTCACGTGAAGAGAAATACGCGTGTGTGTTACACACACGCCACACGTAACACACGTGTTACACCAGCCAGAAAGAAAATCGAGTCAGGAAGATGTCGACATTTCTTGTTGGATTATTTCTTGGCGAACCGAAAAAATGGTTTTGGCAAGGGTCTGTTTGGAATTTTAACTGGCGCGTTCCCGGATGTGGACGCTAATGGAAGGCTAATGGTCGGTCATGGCATGGTAGGACTTGTTTTCTCCTCAAGGAATTTCAGACTTTAATGAAATTATTTTCAACTTTCAAGCATGAGGAGAAAACGTTGAAAATACGAGCTTCTGTGTTAGACAACAAGATTCTTAATGCATTCACTACACAAATTGAAGAATCTGACAGGAAAATTAATTTCTCTCTGGGATATGAAATAAAACAGAGATCACAACACTAGAGCCTTCCACTCCTAGGTAACATCATATTTGAAATACTCCTCTTGGTTATGGACACACAAGGACGATTGGCAAAATGCGGGGGGTCAGAATGTCTTCCGAAGAGAAATATATAATATTTTACATAAAACAGTTTATTAGAGGCGAGGAATCGAAAGTGAGATAATGGAAGGGGCCTCATATAGGAATTCCGGGAAAATGGTGCAATTTCTGACTATTAGACGAGAGAGAGAGAGAGAGAGAGAGAGAGGAGAGAGAGAGAGAGAGAGAGAGAGAGGAGAGAGAGAGAGAGATTTCCTGGTTGTCGCCCCTCCTATGCTACGCCTCCACACATTGCGAGTTTCTGGTTGCCGCCTTTAATGTGGTAACCCTACACACACACACACACACACACACACACACACAGATGGCTTTACCTCCCTTTTGTTTACGTCAGAGTGGAACTGTGGCATATAGGGAGAGTTTTGCGGTTACGTTGCTCAATTGCTCATAGACAAATACCGACAGGTGAATTTAAACCCTGACCGGCGGCGTGAGTCATGCACATTGCACAGGTGATGCTGACGTGCGGCTGAGAGGTTAAAGGGGAGGGAGGAAACGTAACAATCAACCAATAGTAAAGTAGAATAAAACAGCAGTGAGAGAGAGAGAGAGAGAGAGAGAGAGAGAGAGAGAGAGAGAGAGAGAGAGAGAGAGAGAGAGAGAGAGAGAGAGAGAGAGAAAGAGAGAGAGAGGAGTGTGTGTGTGTGTATGACATCACCCATGAGTCACGCACTTTCAGTATCACAATGCGTGAAGGTCTTTCCGTGTTTTTTTCCAGTGTTGCAAATTCTGAGAGAGAGAGAGAGAGAGAGAGAGAGAGAGAGAGAGAGAGAGAGAGAGAGAGAGAGAGAGAGAGAGAGAGAGAGAGAGAGAGAGAGAGAGAGAGAGAGAGAGAGAGAGAGAGAGAGAGAGAGAGAATAAATATAATCCTACAGATGATAATAAGATTGATTGATTTGTTATTGCACACCTGTATAATGCAACAGTGCAACGCAACAACAGTAAATATCCAGCTACTTAAAACAGTGCTCCACTATACATCTTATTAGTAACAACAACGACACCTCATAACAAAGAACATCACACACACACACACACACACACACACAACGAGATAGAAATAAACAAAGGAACGTCATATATCAACAGGCATGGCTGTTACCACTAGATTTCACAATTAATGAACCTAAATTGCAATCATAATAACTACGTAGCCTTATCCCTAGGCATCTCTAAAGAATGATCAAGAATATCGGCGTGGAAGCAATCAATAGTCATACCACCGCTTCGTCACTTCGGCGTGGTAAGTGGAGCACAAACAGGTGACTCACTGGGGTGGAAGAAGAGCACGGCCAGGACGAGGGAGAACCCCGCGGCCATGGAGCGCAGGGACAGGACCGCGCGAAGCCCATCCTTGCTGGCGGCGGTGTGGGTGTGGGTGTGGAAGGAAGTTGTTGCTCACTGTTGCTACACTCCCCGCCTCCCACGCTGTTCATGTGATCCTTGCTAGAGGGCACACCAAACACGTTGTTCCTGCCGTTTAAATCCTATTTGCAGGATGATTTAAAATTGACGGAATTATTCTCGAGCACTGATTTACTGCTGCCTCAATTTTCTTCCTCTAATCAAACTTGACAATGAAACACTGCCTAAATGGTGTTGCTGTGATATTTTTTCCTTTTTCCTTGTCACTTGGCTTTGTTGGCTATCTATCGCACTGCTGGCAGGCTCGCAGCCCACTCCACGCCTAGCCTCGCCAAAGGCGCTGCCTGTTCAAGTGCCAGCCTGCCTCTGGCTATCTTTGCCTCCTCTAGATCACCTATTACCTACGTCTTCATTCTTTAACTTTTTCCCTGACTCATTAAACACTCTTATATCCTGGTAACCTGTGGAGACTATACAATGAACACAATGCGATCCCGCGTTCAGTACTCCCGCGCCCCCACACGCCCAAGACACACAGCATAAAGCCACAGGTCTCCTAACATTTACTTTTCAAGTTAAGATAAATAATTTCAAGATAAAGCAAGAGAATTTCCACACCACTCACAGCGCTACCGTCCACACATCACACACACTCAAGAGAAACTGACGTTACAGGAACTCGTTGCCATTCGCTTGCCACTGCCACCATCCGTGTCAGTTCTCATTTTCACTTCGTTTTGTGCACGTGCAAAGCGAAAAGAGAAGTTTTCTTATCCACACCCTTCATTCCTCCCTTTTTTTCTTTCATCTATAGGAATTACTTAAGCTTTATTATGTATCACCAAAAGAAAAAAAAAATCTACATGCAAGTAGTAGTGAAGGAAGGAGGTGTGTGGCATCTACCTGAGCAGGATCGACCGTCCCACTGAGCGAAGGCGGCGGCGCGTGTGTTCCCAGAGGACTTCCTGTCACCTCTGCCCTAATCACGATGATGACCCATGGCGCTAATCATACGCGGCTAAAAAAAATAATCGGTTTGAAATTGCCTTAATTAAAAAATAAGATGGATTTTACAGGGACTTGTTGCAACTTTACAGAAGAAATATTTAAATTTCTACAAATAGATTAAACATGATACCTCTATGCGTCCAAGTGCCTCTTGAAATGTGTTTGATACCATCGGGTACCCCCCCTTCCTCCACCAAAAACTTAATAAAATATTGATTAATCTCGCTTCTGAGGTAAAATATCCTTGGCAAGTTTCAGAAATGGAGGCTAGAGTTAATACCGAGCTATGAGGAACACAGAATAGGGAAATGAGAATGACCATCACTATAATATACTTGCTTCCTATAAAAACACACGCACAATAACAAAGGGGATGGAATGAGCCATGGCGTATAGTATGCCTTGAACTGGTGATCATTATTGGGCTGCTGTTCTCGCCGGAACACAATAATTGCCCTCGCCAGGATGTGTGTATGGTGGTGCTCTTTGCAACAGGTCTGCCACGCTCTGCCACGCCACGCGACGAGGACACTCCACGGCTCTGTGCCAACGCTCCTGGTATGTTCCTCCTACCGTCAATAACACTATAGTCGCCACTGCACTAATGTCGCCAGGCGCCATACCTATTACGAAATTTAGCATCACTATACAGACTTGTATGTGCCACTGAAGACACGTACTTGATATAAACTACTGTGCATGCCTCTTCAGTGACACATACAAATCTGTAGGGATGCTAAATTTCGTAATATATGGCGCCTGGCGACATTAATGCAGTGGCGACTATATAGTGTTATTGACGGTAGCTATATTGCATGAATAGCTGCTCCAGAAGTGACGGGAAACAAAGGTAATAGCTACTAGGAACACTAAATCTAGGGCTGAGAACTAGAAGGACCAATGTCTAAAAATGGCTAATTTTAGATAAGTCCACCACCGAACTGGAAATGTATGTATCTATCATTGCAAGAAATGATCGGTTATAATCTAAGTAATTACTGAAAAAAATCTTTCATCTGCTATTATTACCTGATGCAATGATGAAGGATGCAATATTTCAAACGCATTTTTCTCAAAACATAGATTTGTGACATTGGCCTTTCTTGTTCTCAGCCCTAGATTTAATCATGGCGCAATATAAGTACTCAAAGATGATTAATGTGTTCCACGTGTCTCAGCGGTAACTTCTATATTCATGAATCTTGTATCGTGATGTCCTCTTTACTCGAAGAAGGCAGAGTACGCAGAGCCCTTCCCCGCGGTCGCCTTCCTGACACCGTATAAGAGCCGCACAGTCTCCAGAGAATATACATATGATGCTTAAAATATTTATAACACAACATACAGTACACACTTTAAACTTACATGGCCATTCCTATTTAACTGAATGATTATATTTACTCGACCCAACCCAATGTTGTATGATTTTTACAATACTTTATGAGTAAATACACAAATATCTACACCTGAAAGCATATAATTTATTGCACACATTCAGGAATACCCAAACTATTTACATATATATCTTAATCATATTCAATCCCACACCATTTCCATAACCATGTCACATACACACGAAACTAAGACCAAATAGTGAGGAGGAAAAGGAGGAGAAAGAAGAGGTGAAGGAGAAGGCAGAGGAAAAAAAAATGAGAAAGAGAAGTTCAATTTTTGCGGTGGTCCTAGCGGTACACGCGGCACTGCAGGCGACGGGCCACTAAGCACACCACTGACTCCAACGCTATCAGTCTTCATGTGCACCCTGTCTCAGCTGTCTGTTATGCTGTTGTGTAGAGGTCACCAGCCTCACACGGCACAGCGACCCACGCAGTATGTCACAAAGTCAGTAGAGCTTCAACCTGCGTCAGATACCGTACGCCATCTTCGGGAGATTTCCGATAACACATGGGTAAATTACACAAATCGTAAAGAAAACACCAAGAAGACGGGTGGAATTGGCAGTGAAAAATTGTTTGGAGGTGAGGTGACAACAGTAAAGTGTAATGAATGCACCAAAGTGTCTCCACAGAAAGTACAAATGAGGAGCCACAGTTTGTGTGCTTGTATGCACCCCTTGTGTTGTTATGGCTCAGTCTCAAGGCAATGTGCGAATGTGATTAGAATGTTTAATATTTATCACTTCACACACGCTCTCTCTCTCTCTCTCTCTCTCTCTCTCTCTCTCTCTCTCTCTCTCTCTCTCTCTCTCTCTCTCTCTCTCTCTCTCTCTCTCTCTCTCTCTCCTACCATGGCCTGCACAGTTTTCATCAATTATTCCATGTTTTTTTTATCGTAAGCCCAAACACTGTCCAATCAGACAGCCTTTATGTATTCATATCATTGCACTATGTATTTATTTTCATTATTCTTTCCGTTTTGTATTTGTATCACGACACACTGAGCAATAAGATTTCTTTTCCACCTGCCATATATATAGTCTGCACATATATATACATCCTTTTTCATTTAATATCTCAAATTTTTAAAACCATGCCACAAAACAGTCTTGACAGAAGTGCACGTCCCTCCACTTTAAACCACCAAAACTATTCCTTGGCTAGGGTGAAGTGGATATGTAACAGGTACTTGGACAACAGCAATTGGCCAGCCATAACATAAACTACTATGAAAATGGATAACAGTGGCCATAGCATGCATACCCACGAAAGGCTAACACCAACAATATAAATATAAGAGACAATGAGTGTCACTGAGCGTCTGGTTAGACAGTAATGAATCTAAATACTGCGCTCCACTGTTAGGGATTGCTACATCTTAAAGAACTAACATCAAATAAAAGTTTTATCAGAAAATGCAAACACTAGGAATGAAAATAAACCAGCTAGTGGGCATCAGGTATGACTAAACATAAACCACCTCTATCCTATAGTGAAAAAAGCGACTATTTACACCTGATATCAATCGTTGCCTCTGAAACCTGTTATGGACTGACACTGTTCACATTTCTATGTCACATGATTGAGAAAATGCGGACAATAAATGCCCATACTGTACCACTTTGAAAAGGAGAGGCATGTGGCCCTATAGGCTCCCAAGGTGAGCGGATGCTACACTCGTGGAAGCGCGCGTCACCAGCAAAGTGTTGATGTACTGGTGGGAACATCATTTAGAGATGCTGAATGAATGATGAATAATGAAGAAACTGCAGATTATTACACGCAATGAACTAAATGATTACTTACAAATAATTCACAGTTGTCTATGAGTTCATGGTACGTTGATTACATACCATTAGTGGCAAAATGTCGCCAAAGAAATGATAATGACAACAATGATAATAATAAGGATAAAAATAATAATTATAATAATATTGATAATGATAGTAAGGTAAAGATAGGGGCATACGCTATGCTGCGCGTGGCCTCGGTGCTCATTTCCGTCGCATTAGCCTTTGACCCTGTGGTGGGTGAGAACCCGTTACTCCGGGACACAGGGCTAGTGTGACGTCCGGGTTACAACAGTTACCTTCCCCAGGAACCCATTTATTGACCAACCCCTGAAGGAAGGATGAACAGCTGGGTGGGTTGCACGCCTCATTACTCTGGCCCGGATTCGAACCAGGGCCCACAGATTCGTAGCATAGGCGCGCTAGTCACTACACCACGGAGGCGACAATGATAGTGATGATAATAACAATTATCATAATAATAATTAAAAAAATGATAGATAATAACTGTAATCACAACAATAATAAAATTAAAATAATAATATCAATGGGGCCTAAAGGAAAAGACTGACATGATCACCGCCCATTAACACAGTGATGGGCGGGGAGGTCGATCTGCACCCCTGCGCTACACCACGCACCGGCCTCCCCACTGACAGAAACCCAACTGATCGTGACTGTCCTCTCTTCATTTCCTGAGGACGACACTGCCACTGTACTGAGATATGAGCCGATGACCCGCGTCCAGCCTTGGGTGATGGAGGACGTGGTATTGTCTTCGTGCTGGCCCGAAGGTTGGAGAGGAAGAAGGCGTCGTCCTGTGCGAGGCGACATGGAGGCGAGGGTGTCAGACGTGGGGCTGTCTGCGTGGTCCTGCGCTAGATCAATTGACTTTTAACTACGCTAGATCGATTGATAGATGGTCAGTTGATCTTGGTCCAGCGTGGGGGTAGTGCGTGAGTGGCGGGCATGGCAGGCCTCGGGACGCTACGACAGGAACATCTTGACAGAGCACACCACCTCGCCCTTCTCACACATGCTGCGGGAGTAAGGAAAAACAACACAGTGCTAATTATCATAGGTAAATATATAAAAAAATGAAATGTGTGATTTGAAACCCGCAGACTTTTGACATGGGTGTTATGTAAAAAAATGTAGTTTTTATGTTGTCAGAAATATCTAGAGATGACCGATTATTCGCGTGATCAGAGGCATTCGAAGTTGTTATCTTTTTAATTGTGTTTTATTATGCTTTATTTGCTGCCTAATAACTCCAAATCACCGGTAGGTATATAGGGCAGAGATGTGCAGTGACATATGTGGTTGTAAGGCCCTTAGACTTTTAATCTTTGTATATTTCATTTTTATTTCTATCTCTATATTCATGTATCTATTTCTATTTATTTTTGCAGACCCGAGCCATAGTGACACATACCTAAGCGTCTGTCTGGACGGGAAGGTATTCTTAGCACACGTCACTGCTACACTTTACTGGCTGAGACACAAAAGCCCCAATCTTCCTCCCCCCATCCCCATAACACACAACAAAAAAAGCAAGGAAACTTACAATATAATCAGACAAACACATGACTCAACGTGTATAAGAAGCTTACATCATTTACTCAACCCATTGGATTATATTTTCCGTCAATTAACTAGCTGCTCAAAACTCTGACGCCAGAAATAGAGGCAAAGATAAAGAATGTAAACACGGCGTGGCAAAAGATATATACACGCCCAGCACAACAAGCAAACAGGCGAGAAATTAAATTTGCATTACCTTTAACCTTGGGCTGCACGCATAGCACATAAATCACTCTGACGTGAGAGAGAGAGAGAGAGAGAGAGAGAGAGAGAGAGAGAGAGAGAGAGAGAGAGAGAGAGAGAGAGAGAGAGAGAGAGAATGACTAAAAACTGGCTGGAGGATGATCATGTTTTTTGTCAGGGAGGAGGAACTACCCACTTGACAGTCACACACACACACACACACACACACACACACACACACACAGTAACATTAATCCACCCATTAAAGCAATACAAGAATCATCCTTCATAATCAAGACAAGATGAACATGTCAAGTCACTCACAACGCCACAACAGTAATACCACTGAATCTGATGCTACCGTGCCACGCCCCTTGGTTACGTGACGGGCGGTTGTGTTGCGTCTGTGAGCCCTCCTTGCCCTCGCGTCCCTACCCTGCCACTGGCTTGTCTCAAAGGAGCTCGCCTAAAGTGGTGGTGGGGTGTAATCTATAATGCTGTTTACAGTGAAAATAGTGGTTGAGGGTACTTTGTTTGACGTCTCTGTCTCTCTCTCTCTCTCTCTCTCTCTCTCTCTCTCTCTCTCTCTCTCTCTCTCTCTCAATGACGTAATGGGGAGCGCTATCCTCACAGTGGTAAAGGAGACGCAGGGATGTGTAAGTGAGTGGACAATAACAAACAATTAAGGGAAGGTCCTGTTCCTCTCCCGAGCCCTAGCTGCGTATGTATCTCCTCTCCAACCCTGCCTGTTGTTACATAAGAACAGAAGAAAATAAGGAAGCTACAAAAGGCCGTGAGGCCTACACGTGGTAGTTCCTGTTACCTAACACTACCTACATCCACCTTTCATCCCCATCCATGAACCTATCCAGCCCCTCTTTAAAGCTCACCAATGACTCCGCACTAACTACCTGTCTACTGAGTCCATTCCAATTATTCACCACCCTATTTGTGAACCAGTTTTTCCCTATTTCTTTTTTAAATCTACGCTTTTCCAGCTTGAATCCGATACTTCTTGTTCTACCCTGGTTAATAGCCATAAGAACTTTTCCTAGCTCTCCTTTATTAAATCCCTTTATCCACTTAAAAACTTCTATCAGATCACCCCTTACTCTGCGTCTCTCGAGTGAGTGTAACTTTAATAGCTTCAATCTCTTCTCATAACAAAAGTTACGCATCCCTTGAATAATTTTGGTCATCCTTCTCTGCACTGTTTCTAACAAGGCTATATCCATCCTGTAATATGGAGACCAAAACTGAACCGCATAGTCTAGGTGAGGTCTAACTAGAGCCAGATAAAGCTTTAGAATAACTTCCGCACTTCTACTTTTAACACTTCTGGTAATGAATCCTAATACTCTATTAGCTCTATTTCTAGCCTCAATACATTGTTTCCTAGGTCGGAGGTCTGGGCTCACCCTCACTCCAAGATCTTTTTCACCTTCTGATCTTTTCAGCGATACATTGCGTACCTATTAATATCTATTACCAGGGTTTTTTCTACCAACATTCATAACTCTGCACTTATCAATATTAAATTCCATCTGCCATCTGAGTTTCTCATTAAGACTCATTAAGTTTATCTAAGTCTCCCTGCAATATGTTTACATCAGACTGTGATCCTACCTACCTTAGTATCATCAGCAAACTTGCTGATATCACTGCTAATCCAAGTCGTTGATGTAAATAAAAAATAGTAATGGACCCAAAACAAACCCTTGTGGAACTCCACTTGTCACCTGTCCCCATTTAGATTTAGAACCATTAATTGTAACCCTTTGTTGCCTATCACTTAGCTATGCTCTGATCCAACGAAGAACCTTCTCATCTATTCCATGAACCTTAACCTTATTTAAGAGTCGCTCGTGTGGTACTTTGTCGTATGCCTTACTAAAGTCCAGGTATATTATATCATAATCCTTATCATTATCTGCCGTCTCATACTTTCCTATAAAAACTCCATAAATTGGTGAGACATGACCTACCCTTGGTGAATCCTGTTGTGAATCATTGATCAAACTATGTTTTTCTAAGTGCTCTCTAATGTTTTTTTGCAATAATAGATTCCAATAATTTACCTACCACTGACATTAGACTAACGGGTCGTTGTTACTGCGTCATGGTTGTGTGTGTGTGGCTGATGATGGCTGTGGTGGTGGTTGTTGGTATGTTGTGTTAGGAGGAGGAAAAGAAGGATGGGGAACATAGGCGTAGTTAGGCCTGGGCATTGGGGGCTATAGCCCCGAATGTTTTATGAATAGCCCCGGATCTCAAATAGCCTTTTTTTTTCTAATAAGATAAGCTCTGACTGGGGCCAACACAAAATCATAGTAAAAAACAAGAGATTTTGTTAGAATTTACTTGGCGTATGCTGATAGCATCCTTTTCATGAGCAGGACAAGAGAGAGGTTGAAAGAGCAGGAGAGAACAGAGGAGATGAGGAGTGCAACAGACAGATTGGACACCAAAAGACCTTCTGGAGAGGTGAAGAAGAGAATATCAGATGGACAAGGCACAGAGTTAACAGTTTTCTCACAGTTCAAAAGAAACTCTTAATTTGTCATACAACAGAAGCAGAAGTTATAAGACCAGGGTTGGTCAGATTTCAGTATCGAACAAAGCATAGGCAATATACAATCTATGTGACTGCTTCATCACGCCAAAGCTCTCTTTTTCTTAGGGTTTTACTCCTGCTGATGAAATCAAAAACAATAACGAAGTTGAACCCCAACTCAGATTGTCTTGATTATATTTTCATTTCATGTTGCGAAAGTTAGAGGCTTTCCGGTCCGGTCCGGTCATAGGCTTAGGCCTATGACCGGAACCAATAGAAGAAAAAAGCATAAGAAAAAAAACTAAAGAGAAAATTGAAAATGGCATAACAAGAACTTTATAACTACAATAACCGTGAAATACGTCTCTCTCTCTCTCTCTGTTTTTTTTTTTTCTCTCTCTCTCTCTCTCTCTCTCTCTCTGTCTGTCTGTCTCTCTCCTCACCACTTGTCTATGCTGGGTGCCTCCATGAAGGACTGCAGCTCGGCGTACTGCTTGCCCGAGAGTGTGCAGCCTCCGGGGAGCTGAACCATCTCCTCCCGCGCCTCGGCATACGCGGGGTCCTCGTAGCGCACGGGTTGGAAGTGCTGGGCGTTCTCATCTGTAAACACGGGCATGGAACTTAGAGGTTGTTTTAGACTTTGCTTGGCCTTCGAATCTCCTTTTTCCTGGTTAAAAAGGGCTAGTAAGAGGGGGGGGGGGGAGGTTCTGCTACTTAGATGCTATTTAGATTTTGCTTGGCGCTCGAATCTCTTTTATTCTGCTTAAAAAGTGCTTGTAAGATGGGAAGGGTGGGGGGGGGGTGGGGGATTTCTGCTACTTAGATATTGTTTAGAGTGTCTTTGGTCAAATGTTGATCGGGTAATTGGAGTTGGGCGCCATCATTACCGTTCTTATGTAGTATCTACTTTTTCTTGATACCGGCCCGCCGCTTCTCTAAACACACACTTTGAAGAAAACTGGATAAAAGTAGATACGGAGATAGGACCACACAAGTATATATAGCTCAGGCCATGTACAGGTGTTATGCTACAAGTCGGTAAATCCTCACACACGTCACACACACACTTTATTATCCTCATAACTAGTCCTATACAGCAGTGCATTTTTTAACATCACAACTGGGCGACCAAAATGTCTCCCAGTGATGAAAAACTGTCGCCCAGTAAGAACAATTTTCAGCTACTGGGCGACAAGATATTTATTCATAAAATCCTTCCTGGAAACAATGGTTCATCTTATATGTGTGTTATATCCAGAAGTGCATTCATATTACTGCATGATTATGATCTTTATTTATACATAACATACAAAAGAGGGAAGATGATGTAGCTACCGTAGATAACAGTAAAGTCGCCAGGACAACTTTTTTTTCTGTTTACAGACGTGTGGTGGCGTTAATACTTACATTTCTACATCCATAATTTCAGGACAGTTAGAAGGGGCTATCTGGAGAGTCTGTGTCATTTTGTGTCTTCATCTGTGTCATATTATGGCTATAAATGAACAAATTACAAAAATATCTACAAAGTGGCTACCAACAGTAGAGTCGCCATCTAGTGTTTATTTACTGAGTGTCGTACCGCTGTCGTCGTCGCCCGAAAAAAAAACGCGCAGTGAATTTTGAAACCGTCTATACTTGCAGCTACAAAGCATAAAACAACGCTGAAACAGAGTAGATTATACAGTCATGATATAAACTATCCATATCATCTTCAGTGGCACATAAAAATCAGTAGTAATGCTATAATTCGTAATATATGGTGCCTGGCGACTTGACTGCAGGTGCACTTGACTGTTATCATGTTAGTAAAAAACTATATTTTAACAGATATGCCTACCGTAGATAACAGTGAAGTCGCCAGTTTTACGTTTCTTTGTTATTTACAGACGTGTGGTGGCGTTAATACTTACATTTGTACATCCATGATTTCAGGAAAGTTAGAAGGGTCTATCTGGAAAGTCTGTGTCATTTTGTGTCTTCATCTGTGTAATATTAGGGCTATAAATGAACAAATTACAAAAATAAAACCGAGTGGCGACCTCACTATACCTACTACAGTAAAGTCGCCAGCTAGTATTTTTACCCAACAGTTGAGTCGCCACTCTGGGGAATTCAGGGAAATTAGAGGTAAAGTAAAACAAGTCTCTATATATATTAGCTGCGGAAGATGCTTGGATATATAAAAATTCCTCTGCCAACGTGAAAATAAATTTTATTCAAGTTTGAAAGATCTGGCAAGTCTTGTGTCCTGTCGCCCGAAAAGCTACTGTTTACTGTCTGTCATCGCGCGAAGAAAAACGTGAGAAGCAAAATGCGCAACAGTTATATTTGCAGATACAAAGCATAAAACAACGCTGAAACAGGGTAGATTATACAGTCATGATATAAACTACTGTGTAACTTCTTCAGTGGCACATAAAAATCAGTAGTAATGCTATAATTCGTAATATTTGGCGCCTGGCGACTTCACTGTAGGTGGCGACTTCACTGTTATCTACGGTACTACCTTTCTGGATATCCAAAGAATGTCGCCCAGTAAAATTTGCTTTAAAAATACACTGCTATACAGATTGTATTGTTGGGGGCACGCAATTTCTAGAGTTTGCCTTATTCAACTATTTTCTGTGATGTTATTGCAGCGCCAACTTACACAAACAGACCGCGATAACCTTGTGATAGCTTCCAGACTGAAAACTCCTATTAGAATTTAAAAAAAAAAAAAACGAGAGGATGGTTAAATGAGTCAATGTTGAATAAACCCTGTATAAATGAGTAAATGCTGAATATACGCTCAATAAATGAGTAAATGCTGAATAAACCCTGAATAAATGAGTAAATGCTGAATATACGCTCAATAAATGAGTAAATACTGAATAAACCCTGAATAAATGAGTAAATGCTGAATATACGCTCAATAAATGAGTAAATGCTGAATAAACCCTGAATAAATGAGTAAATGCTAAATATACGCTCAATAAATGAGTAAATACTGAATAAACCCTGAATAAATGAGTAAATGCTGAATATACGCTCAATAAATGAGTAAATGCTGAATAAACCCTGAATAAATGAGTAAATGAATATACGCTGAATAAATGAGTAAATGCTGAATAAACGCTGAATAAATGAGTTAATGAATATACGCTGAATAAATGAGTAAATGCTGAATAAACGCTGAATAAATGAGTAAATGAATATACGCTGAATAAATGAGTAAATGCTGAATAAACGCTGAATAAATGAGTAAATGCTGAATAAACCCTGAATAAATGAGTAAATGAATATACGCTGAATAAATGAGTAAATGCTGAATAAACGCTGAATAAATGAGTAAATGCTGAATAAACCCTGAATAAATGAGTAAATGAATATACGCTGAACAAATGAGTAAAGGCTGAATAAACGCTGAATAAATGAGTAAATGAATATACGCTGAATAAATGAGTAAATGCTGAATAAACGCTGAATAAATGAGTAAATGCTGAATAAACGCTGAATAAATGAGTAAATGCTGAATAAACGCTGAATAAATGAGTAAATGCTGAATAAACCCTGAATAAATGAGTAAATGCTGAATAAATGAGTAAATGCTGAATAAACGCTGAATAATGAGTAAATGCTGAATAAACGCTGAATAAATGAGTAAATGCTGAATAAACCCTGAATAAATGAGTAAATGAATATACGCTGAATAAATGAGTAAATGCTGAATAAATGAGTAAATGCTGAATAAACGCTGAATAAATGAGTAAATGCTGAATAAACCCTGAATAAATGAGTAAATGAATATACACTGAATAAATGAGTAAAGGCTGAATAAACGCTGAATAAATGAGTAAATGCTGAATAAACGCTGAATAAATGAGTAAATGAATAAACCCTGAATAAATTAGTAAATGCTGAATAAACGCTGAATAAATGAGTAAATGAATATACGCTGAATAAATGAGTAAATGCTGAATATACGCTGAATGAATGAGTAAATGAATATACGCTGAATAAATGAGTAAATGAATATACGCTGAATAAATGAGTAAATGAATATACGCTGAATAAATGAGTAAATGCTGAATATACGCTGAATAAATGAGTAAATGCTGAATATACGCTGAATAAATGAGTAAATGAATATACGCTGAATAAATGAGTAAATGCTGAATATATGCTGAATAAATGAGTAAATGCTGAATATACGCTGAATAAATGAGTAAATGCTGAATAAACACTGAATAAATGAGTAAATGCTGAATAAACGCTGAATAAATGAGTAAATGAATAAACCCTGAATAAATGAGTAAATGCTGAATAAACGCTGAATAAATGAGTAAATGAATATACGCTGAATAAATGAGTAAATGCTGAATATACGCTGAATAAATGAGTAAATGAATATACGCTGAATAAATGAGTAAATGAATATACGCTGAATAAATGAGTAAATGTTGAATATACGCTGAATGAATGAGTAAATGTTGTATATACGCTGAATAAATGAGTAAATGCTGAATATACGCTGAATAAATGAGTAAATGCTGAATAAATGAGTAAATGCGAAAAGATATAACACAAAATTATACCTCGCATGTTTGCCTAGATATGAACAGCCTTAGAAGGATGAAATAAAGAACGACAACGTGTAATCATTATGTCTATGTTTCTTTATAAGTGAATATTCTTTTTGTAAGTGAAATTATAAGCTTTATGAAGAAGTCTCCAAAGTCTAGAATGGCAAACCGAAATAATCGAATCATCTGTTATCATTGTGAATTAAAATAAAAACTGATTTGCTCCATGTAGACGAGACATATTAGGTGTATAGATTAATTAAGTATGCTAATGTTTGTGCGTGCATATTACTGGATTCTTGTTATGTAATGAGAGTTTGATAGAATAACGAGAATTCTACTTATACCTAAAACTGTCCACAAAAAATGCATATTCAAAACAGTGACAAAAAACAGGGATGGAACAATGAGAACAAAAACTAGAATCACAAACATTGGTTCTTACACTATGACAATTATTTAACTAGGCCTAACTCTATAACAATGATTTAACTAGTGACTAACGATGCCAGAATAAACTATACCAATAAGTGAATGCTGACGCCGTGACTTACTATCAAATAAATATCAGAAACGTTATAGTATTTCTCATAATCTTAATCGGGGCGCGGATAAAAACTCACCGGACATATAACACTCGCCGCTTTAATTAAAACCCCTTCGCGCCCAGACCTTTCCTTTGCTAAAAAAAATTGTCTGTTGTCGAGCCATAAAATTACGAAAAGTAACTAAATAAACCAAATTAGCTAGTGGACAAGGATACTAAACAGGTCATATCTATAAAAACATTGCTTATATTCACTAAAAATCATCTAATAGTGGTCAAATTACAATGGAAATTACGTTATGGGCCTCAAGGGGTTAATGCAAAAGTTACGTAGGCCCTATATCTCTCCCGGCAGTTACCGTAGATAACAGTAAAGTCGCCAGGACAACTTTTTTTTTCTGTTTACAGACGTGTGGTGGCGTTAATATTTACATTTCTACATCCATGATTTCAGGAAAGTTAGAAGGGGCTATCTGGAGAGACTGTGTCATTTTGTGTCTTCATCTGTGTCATAGTATGGCTATAAATGAACAAATGACGAAAATATCTACAAAGTGGCTACCAACAGTAGAGTCGCCATCTAGTGTTTATTTACTGAGTGTCCTACCGCTGTCGTCGTCGCCCGAAGAAAAAAAACGCGTAGTGAAATTTGAAACCGTATATACTTGCAGCTACAAAGCATAAAACAACGCTGAAACAGGGTAGATTATACAGTCATGATATAAACTACTGTGTATCATCTTCAGTGGCACATAAAAATCAGTAGTAATGCTATAATTCGTAATATATGGCGCCTGGCGACATCACTGCAGGTGGCGACTTCACTGTTATCTACGGTAGAAGATGTGAGAAAAATGAAAGACACCCAAGATAAGGAGAAAGAAAAGGTTTCTTAATCCCCATCTATTTAGGAGGAAGTAGGAAAAAGAATAATAGTGAAGATAACTCACACGTAGAACTCACTTACCTAGGACGGGAAGGTGCGAGCTCGTGTCCTCCAACCAGTCGATCACTGCAATGAGAAATATCAAATATTAGTTAGAAGTGATGGTAGTAGTAGTAGTAGTAGTAGTTGTTGTAGTAGAAGTAGTCATAGTAGCAGTAGTAGTAGTTGTTGTAGTGGTAGTAGTAGTAGTAGCAGTTGTAGTGGTAGTAGTAGTAGAAGTAGTAGTAGTAGTCGTAATAGTAGTAGTGGTAGCAGTAGTAGTGATGCTAGTGATAACAATAGGATGTAATGTCAACAAGGTCTCTCTCTCTCTCTCTCTCTCTCTCTCTCTCTCTCTCTCTCTCTCTCTCTCTCTCTCTCTCTCTCTTCAGTTCTCTTCTCTTCATATCAGGGTGAGGGCCACCCCTGTGAGGGGTGTGTATGTCGTGAGGGGAGGGGGGGAGGAGAGGACCATGATGCCAGGAGAGAGTGGGAGGGATGGGGAGGGAAGGATGATGGGGCAGTCATGTGAGTCAGAGGGATAGGGAGGGGAGGGGAGGGGAGGGAGGGGGGTCAGTTGGGGGATAGTGGTGGGGTGGGGGTGGGATGAGGGTCACAGAATACACATGGGACACGCTACATGTGACGTTTGACCTGCATTGCTGAACACACACACACACACACACACACACACACACACATACATACATACACACACGTCTTGCACAATACAAGGCATGCACATTGGGCGAACACACACACACACCGTGTGTGGGAACTCCGTAGTGTAAGGGTTAGCACGCTCGGCTCACAACTGAGAAGTCCCGGGTTCGATCCCCGGGCGGAGCGAAGACAGACGGGCGGTCTTCTTAAAACCCGAGCCCCTGTCCATCCAGCAGTGAATGGGTACCGGGTGTTAGCCGGGGTTTGTGACCCGCCTCCCGGGGTGGTGGCTTCGGCCAACACTAAAGATGAATGAGAAAAATAAATGTTGATATGGAGACGGGGCCATACGAGCGTTGCTCTGGCCCTGTAAAATACAACTAGGTGAATACAACTAGATGAATACACACGACTTTCATTTCCCTTATAAGGACTCTGAGACCTCGAGAAAAAGGACAAAACTACTGAATGAACATGATATAACGCAATGGCAAAAAATAATGTAATAGTCAGTAAGACAGCAGTGAAAGTGACCCCGATGCAAACATGACCGTAACGTGGAGAACATGATGACAACGCCTTCAATGAAAATGACTTGAACACCTGCTGGCGACCACATAACAACAACAACAACATTTATGACAAATTCAAAACAGCAATTATACTATCACTCCCCCGTCTTTTTTCCCGCTTGCATTCATTCACTCACAGAAACACTCACTTATTTTCCTTCTTACTCAATCACTCCTTCTTTAAAGTAATCGTCCAGACCCATTTTTTTTTTGCCTAATTATGTTGAATGTACATTCAAAAATCAAAACACCTAAACCACCAAAAATAATTGATTTCCAGGCCTTATTTACGTAAAAACACGACTTGTGTAAAAAGCGCGCGAAAAAAAAAATCTTCCCTCCAACAGGGCTACGACTGTTATTGATGACGTCAGAACAGGGACGCCCGCAGACACTCTGTCTGACAACTGTCGGCAAAAGTTATGATGAGCGATTGTACTTCGGTGTCAGACAGTGAATCTGTCGCTGTGACAGATCTAGAGTACAATGCTCAATCTGACACCGAAAGAAATGACGCTGGTCGCGTATACTATGAGGAAAACGAACCTCAGATTGTCATGGGATCCTATATGTTTGAGCCCGAGTACGAGGTGGATGAACAGGTGTTAGCAGAGCCTGAGGTTCAGCAGGAGGACCTGGCACTTCTCCAAAACATGGATTGGTAACTAAGGTTAAACCATGTGTGTGAGAATCACAATGAAGGTACTTTCGAGAAAATCCTATGGTTAGTTTTGGAGCTACAGTCAAACGTCATTACTCGGAAACCACATACTAGCATTAACTACAGCATAGAGTTGGAAAATATGCGGGCGGGAAGGCAGAAAGTGTGACAGCCACACCACCACAGGGTCTCTCACCACAGGGCACGCCCACTCCACAACTGAGTCACTATCTTACGGGAGGCGCCGCCCTTGTCCAGCATAACCGTGTACACAGGCTCACCTCACACTCGTCGTCCCAACCCACACACTGGGTAGGCGACTCGTCGCGCTGCACACTCTCACCCAGTCTTTCACCCGCTGTGTACCCTCGCTACACACCGTTTCTCAACACAACTGCTCGCCCCAACACACTATAGGCGTGTATCACCCTACACACGCCACTCCTTTCCGTGTGCAAACTTTTCTCGAAAGGCACAGCTGTCTTGCTGCACCCATAAAGGATGCATGCATGTGGCATATAGCAAAAAAAATCTATCAGAAACACCCAAATATCTTCAAGTACTATATTCATCTCTGTGTCTGGTCAGCGCGGGAAGAGGAGCCTCCCTTTCGCTAGGTCACCGAGCCTGAGCCTGAGCGTCTGCAAACCTTGAGAGTGTTTTGAGAACTCGGGGAATTTGCAGATTTTGATTGCGGATTATTTAAAAACGGCTGACTGGATACAAAAAGTGACGACGTATTGTTGATATACTCGTTAATGGCTATGATTTGATTGAATTAAATCAGGAATGATGAAATGGTCTGGACGATTACTTTAACACTAACAAGCTATTATTCTCTTCATTTCCTTCATACATTCCCTCATACACTCTATTCTGCATTGTACTGCTTCAATCTTTCTTTATACCACCAATAAACCATCACTTCCTTCTTCTCCCTTCCTACTCACCAATACTCACACCAAGGATAATATAACGCTTCCTATCATGAAAATGTATGACTTTTTTGGCAGAATATATTTTTGTTATTTGAAGCTTCAGAAATTGTATATTGTATATCCTTGACTCACACACACAAACACTTATCTCTATCATCCACACTACTCATTAAACTTTCTTCTAACACTACGCGTGTATATACAAGAGAAGAGGAATATTTCACACTTTAAAATCATAGGGATCAAATATAATAGAAGCGGATAAGCAAAAACTGAAATCATGGTAAAAAAAAAAACCAACACGCGTAGCTAAATACAAGGCGATGGGTGCGTAACCTTTCCACATTTCAACGTGAGAGAAGGAGGGAGGGAGGCAGGGGATGAGTGTCAATGGTGGCGAAGTTCAAGGCTATTAAAGGAGAGGGAGAAAATACAGCTGTCGTCATCAGGAAGCACGGGAGATGAAGGACGAGGA
>JACEEZ010008414.1:632736-657736 GCA_016584305.1 Chionoecetes opilio | reverse complement strand
TGAACCCAGGCGTCGTAAAATTGCACATATTCATCCCCTTATTGGCGCTGGGGTGGGCACAGGGTGGAGCAGCAGCAGCCCTCACCTTGCCGCCCAGCCTCCTTCCGCGTCCCTGAAGACACACGTTCCCCTGCTCCTCCCTTTCTTGGCGACGAGGGGAAGGACACGCCTGTTCTCTCTCTCTCTCTCTCTCTCTCTCTTCTCTCTCTCTCTCGCAACGTCACATATATTGGAGTCCACCATTAATTCCTACCAAGCTGTAGATTATGACGTAGATATAAGCATCACAACATCCCTCATGCACACACCCACGCACTTTGAGTTCTCAGTATTCGCTTAGATTATGACAGGGTGACCATATCCTCCACCGCCGCGTTCCTCACATCCCCTCCCTGATATTCCCCTTGAAGGCATCCTGAGCATTTCCTGACTCGCTGTGGTAATCACGTGTTGTCTGCATGAGGCGAAAGCAGAAAAAAAAGAGAATTGCGACCTTTTATGTGTCTGCCCAGCTGTCTGTCTGTGTTCTTCTAACCACTTTTTTTTTATATTCCTTAAATGTCGGATCGAGTTCCTTGCCTCCCTCTTGGTGTGAGGTCAAATAACATCAAATGAGACACCGCCTGACGTCACTGGGGTCGATGAGGTAAGAGGGTAAGAGGAAGACCATAACAATGTAATGATCTCCCCCTTCCGTCCTCTTCCATTACCACCATTGCACGTGTGAGGAGCCTGGTCAGGGTAGATGGTTCCTCAACTCAAGGGAGGAATCGCCTCATTTTACTGGTATGATATTTGTAGGGGGGCGCGGGGGGGAGCCTGAATTAATTTAATAGAGCTGCGCGTTAAAGCTGTAGGAGTGTATCTTAAAAAGACTACTCCCATCTCCTATACAGGCAGCACGTAAAATATATATATTAAATCTTTAGTGGTACAAGTCTCTATCAGGGGCAAAATAGGTTGGCAAGCTAACATTGACGGAACAAGACGGAAGGGAGAGACAAGACACGGAAGAGAACCAGATGATAAGCAATTAGAACAACTTGGTGTTAATTGAAATTGAAACTGAAATAACCAGCGATGATGGCAATGACCTGAAATGAGTCTCGTGAAGGCAATGGTGATGCTTACATGCCTGTGGAGGTTTTTCGTAGCATGCACTGATCGCCAAGAGGAATGTGCAGTTGGAGTAATGTTTCCTTTGTAGCTTCACACTTATGTGTATGAACACTGTTATCTATGTTTTATTTACGTATTTTTTTTAATGTTTTACAACTGGCATATACATAGAACACTGCAGGGAGAGCCTATTTGTAACCATTTCCCTGCAGTGAGTATTGCATGTCACTCTAATCTAGCACAACACTCATGACGCATTTAGATTCGTGAGCCCAGTAACAGATAGCCCAAGAAGTTACGCAACTTCTTTTTCGGTAGTACATACTGGGTGGCCCGGCCGTCCATGGGGTTATCGCCCTTAAGCATAAATGGAGCAACGACCGCAGGCCAGGGTTTACATGATCCCAATAAGAAACTGCACGCGATAAACATGACATCCAAAACGGCGTAATATGTCTGGGGCAAGATGCACGATGCTCTACATCAAACCGGCTGCCAGTGTACGCCGCCGCTGCAGCCCTATATAGTATATACGCCTCACACACGGAGAGGCGGCTGGCAACAGTACATGTGCCCGTGTGCCCCACATTATGAGGGGAACGCATGCCAGTCGTACCGCGGCAGGAAATGAATAGGCTGAGGAATTTTATAAACTTAAAAACTAGACTCAAGGATTGATTGATTTAATGCCTAAAAAGGTGAATGTGCCAGACATCAGAGGTCATATGGCACTATGGCAAAGCATATAAAGGGGAGGGGTTAAAGAATAATAGTGAAACGATGAGGGAAGGGGAAAGAACGGAATGTTATAGCAGGATGGTTAGATCAGATGTAGGATGTGGATTTGTTGGAGGATGAGGTTAAATTTTCCAGGGAGAAGGAGGGGGATTCCGGAAGAATGTCCGCAAGACACGGAGGTCGGGAAAGGGAGGACAAATGAGGGAAGGAACTGGAACGGGCAGGAGTAAGATGGGGGCAGGATATTAGGACATGTTGGACAGTGAGAGGAACTTGACAGGGTGTGCAGAGGGTTGGGGAGGAGCGTGACATGAGATAGGAGTGTGTGAGGTTGGTATGGCCTATGCGTAAGCGTGCGAGAGCAGTCTCCCAACGTCTATTAGGGTGGTAAGGATTTGACCATGGAGAGATAGAGGGTTTGATCAGGCGAAGTTTATTGGCAGAGAAAGTGGTCCAGGAGGATTGCCAGCGGTCGAATAGGAAAGATTTAAAGGAAGGGTAGTAGTCGGAGGCTGGCAAGTTTGAGAAACGGGGGACAAGGAGATTCTCCCCTGTGGATATCATACATGATAACTGAGCTCGCTTACGGGCTAATGGAAATCCACCATTAGTTGCGGCAAGGAGAATTGATGCAATTAGGCTATTGGTTTCTGATAAAGGATTCTATTAACAGGTATCAGCAGCACCTTAAGAATGACCACATCAGAGAGGTCCTCATTCCTTCCGCCTACCCCTCTTCCTCCTTCCGAGTCCCAACTTCCCCCCTGCCCCTCCTCTTCCCCATCTTTCTCCCCGCTGCACCCTTCCTCCCTTCCCTCTGATCCCCCTATGTCCTCTCCCTCTTCTTCTACTACCTCTGACCGTCCCGCTGTTAGGTCTCTTCTTAACTTACCCCTTCCTCCTGGCTGTACAAGAGACTCCCTTTTGTCTCAACCATCCCCATCCCTATCCCCTCGCCCCCCTGACCCTACTGACTGTACTTCACCTACTACACTTGATCCCCCCACCTGATATCACTGATCCTGCTAACCCCTCTATTCCGGCCGCTACCATTCCGACTATCATCACCAGCTAACCTCTACACTCTGTCTGTTCTTCATTGGAACATTCACGACTTCCGATCCCACAGACAAGACCTTTGTCTCCTTATTTCTTGCTATAAGGCTCAAGTTATCTGCCTCGCAGAAACTTTCCTTACGCACCCCCCTGTCCCAATTCCCAATTTATGATCTCCTTCCCCCAACAAATACACGTCCTTCCTCTGATCTAACCCTACTGCGATAACGTTCCATTCCTTTCCCTTTCCCTCACCGTTTCACTCTTTCTCTGTGACCCCTCCCCTTCATTATGCTTTGCCAGTGCCATATGACCTCCGATGTCTGGCACATTTTCCCTTTTTGGCATTAAATCAATCAATCCTGCCACAGTACGCATGCTGGTTGATTAATATGAATGCCACGCATTAAGGTATACGTCAAGGAATGTACTCATTGGTACTTTCATCGGGCATGATGTTGCATGAAAAGAGAAATCTGCTGAGTTCAAGTTTGTTGGGTACTCTGGCAAGTGTTGTTTTGGCGGGTGTAGCGGTTTACGAGCAGCGAAAGGCGAGATGGTGGGTGCTGCCCCTGGGTAGAGTGACAAAAAGTGCCAGGGTGGCGATGTATGTACCCTCCGCTCCGCCAGACCCACATGCCGCGCTGCCCCGCCGCGCGCCAAGCAGGCTGTGACTGGCTGGCTGCGGCAAACGTAAACATACACACACGCCGCTCGGTGCCCCACCCACACTTTTTGCCTGATGTTTACAAGCAATCACAAAGGTGTCCTTCATGTGCTGCACCTGAGAGTTGTATGTCAAGCTGTGATAATATCATGTTCATTCCAATGATTGGTGTGACTTGTGCAGTCAGTCGTCCCCTATTCTGGCTGATATGCAGTAATATACATTATGTAGCTATCTACAAAAAAAGCACACACACACACACACACACATATATATATGTAGAGAGAGAGAGAGAGAGAGAGAGAGAGAGAGAGAGAGAGAGAGAGAGAGAGAAAAATTATTTATTTAATCAATTTATTAAGCCCGAAGTCGACAAACCTAGTGACAGGCATGGCCCTGGATTAGTTACAGAGCACCCAGAGCTGTCAAGCTGTGATAATATCATGTTCATTCCAATGATTGGTGTGACTTGTGCAGTCAGTCGTCCCCTATTCCCCAGCTGTCCCGTCCCCAGTGTATACTGTAGGTAGAACTTGCGATGGTGAAAGAATATATTGAATTATGAATATACAGATAGCTGCACATGAATATTTGATGGTACTGAAATAAACGGAAAGCAAATAAACAAGTCAAAATCAAGCACATAATTATAATGTATTACTTTTACCAAAACGTGGTGTTCTTTTCAGTACAACACATTAGGTGGCTCACACACACACACACATACCCTGACGGGGACGGGCAGCGGCAGGGCGAGCAGGTCGACGGGGCCGGAGTGTTCCTGCGCGGGCTGGGTCGCCGTGGCGGCGCTCACCGCCGTCACCAGCGTCGCCGTCACCCAGCACACGCGCCACGCAGGGCCCATGGCGGCTATCACACCACACCAGCACGCCCACTACTTCCCGCTGGTCACCATCATGACAGTGCGGAAAGCGACACTGATTCACTAATTACACTTGCAGGAAGGGCGCTCAAAGCCACGCCGGAACCCAACACTTTCACTGAAGGGCACACATAAAGGTGTCCAGTCACCGCCGAGGGTACGTCAAGGCGTAACTTTTTTTTTCCCTTTCAGTGACGAGGCGCCAGGTCATTCTTGGATCACACAGCCTTTCCTGTTCTCTACCTCGAGCTTATTTAATGTCACCGACTGTTTATGTGCCTGTAATTTTTAGGCACATACGAAGGCCCTCGACCCTCATCGATACAAAAAAAGCGTTTTGCAAGACAAAGTTGTTCTTCACTGAATGACTTAAATTATGGTGAGCACGTGTTAGCCCACCACTTGTAGCTGGGCGACCTTACTCCCTCAAGTCTGGCAGATGACTGGACGGCCCGCCGCCGCTGATCCCAGACTCACACCCTCTGGCGGTGGTGACTCACACTTCCCACAAACCCCCTCCTTCAGCGTACAGTTCATTATCATTTTGCAAAACATTAATAGCACCAGTAGGCTACATATACATTAAAACATTGAGGAAAGATTTCTTCCATCTTGGCATCATGGCATGACCCGCGCACTCCATAAATTTCATGGGTCATCAACTTTATGTTGCAAAGGAGACAAGAAAAAATGCCCTCCAACTTACTTGTTGTTGAAAGTTTTATTACATAGAAAGCTTATGCTACAGAGTCCGGAGTCTCGTTAGTACAAAAGAACTTGAGTACTCGATCGGTCACTCATTTTAAATAACAAGAAAAAAATACAACTATCGTAAGGTGACCTCCCTTGGTGGTGAGAACGGGTCGAAACAATAATCCCGTATCTTTCATCACTCGCTCCTCCTCTACACTGACTAACCACAACCATCATAAATTACACTATGAGTAAAGAAAGGTCAACGTGGCAAAATCTCCTTACCTAGACAGGTGCCTGCAATGCATAGGCATGCGTTTAGTATAATATGGGCAGCAGGTTCTCACCAAAGGGAAATCACCTCTATATATATTTCTATATATCTATATCACCCCCTTGAATAAGGTGCATCAAAGTCACTTCTGTACAAATCATAAATATGGTGATGTATCACGACATCTGTACATTTCATAAATATCTCATTAAGACGCATAAAAGATAAACCGAGGGAGACCAAAAAGAGAAAGTGGACACAGCACCGAATCCGCCATTGTCGACAGCGTTGAGATCAACAGCACGTTATCAGTCCATCCAGTGTTAACCACGGGAACACGCTACGGTCTTAAGGCAGGGACACTATATATATATATATATTATATATATATATATATATATATATATATATATATATATATATAATATATATTATATATATTATATACGCGTATATATAATTTTAAAAGCCTAATATACAGAGGCAAACTTATGACAACTAAAATACTGACAAAATAGATCCCAAATACACAGATAATTTCAATGGTGTTTCAGAAAAGTGAAGTGAAGGAGTGACTAACGCCAATGACGTCATCCTTTGTCACCAGCAGGCACAGAAACATTGGTCCCTCGGCGGGTCACGTCACACACGATGTCATCTGATCACTACATGAATGAATGAATGAATGGATACGCTGACACAGGCAAAGATCGTGTGAAAGCCTCTGCATTCTATACGGGTACACGCACGCGACGCGGCTGCTGGCGTGGCTCCCTCGTGGCCGCGATGGCCTGTGTCCCGCCCGCCACGACGAGGCAGCCTGACACACACACACACATACACACATACATACACACACACACACACACACATACTTGAATTTGGCGCTCATCTCTCATACGCAGTATATACGTCATGAAAAATTATACAAAAAAGGGAAAAAATGTCCTTTTCAAAAACATAATTTCAAAGGTGTAACATTTTCCAACTAGAAACAAGATGGTCAGTCTGATGCCGTTCTGAAGTTAATGATCATAATATTCAAATAGGCTAAAGACAGGTTTGTAAATGATTAGACAAATTACAACATTTGGCAGGCAATTTGGAAGCCAACGTTATAACGTCAAACAAGAATACGAGGGGAGCTGATATGCTGTATTCTCGCGAGCACCATAAATTAAGTAGTGTGTGTGAGGCGGCGACAACTGAAGTGTGAGCAGAGTAACAAACTAACAACACTCCACTTCCCCGGCCGCCTGGCTTCACCCACCGCTGGGGCTGTCCGAGGCCACCGTGAGAGAAGGCCTGATGGCTCGCCCGTGACGTCACACTATCTAGATCCCACGCGCTCCGCTCCCCGTACAAGTTTACCTACCTAATATAATGTTTATCAGTATAAAAGATATACTGTTATCTTCGGAAATGTTTGTTCTATAATATTATCAAATAAAAAACCGTAAAACACACAAAAGAAATGCCATTATGAGACTTTCAAGAAATATGCATTAACTTAAACTCTTACCCATTTAATATTTTGCGAGAAAACTTTTTACATGGAGCATATCAATAGAAGCGGAATTTCATTAGCTTTCCATTGATATATTTCGTCTTCTGATAACATAAGTCTCATAATGGCATTTCTTTTGTGTGTTTTACGTTTTATTTGATAATATTATAGAACAAACATTTCCGAAGATAACAGTATATCTTTTATACTGATAAACATTATATTAGGTAGGTAAACTTGTACGGGGAGCGGAGCGCGTGGGATCTAGATTGTGTGACGTCACGGGCGAGTCATCAGGCCTTCTCTCACGGTGGCCTCGGGCTGTCCCTGCCATCCTGCCACAGTGGAAGGGTGGAGCAAATACTTTTGCAGCAATAAAATAAATCCTATCCGTCATTCAATATGGCAGAACTAAATTGTACTGTAGGATACTGGCTGTGTCCAGATGAGCGGTGCCCCCAACCCTGGCTGCTTGCCTCGCCGCTCCCTCGCAACGCTATAGAGTAACTTGCAAGACATTATTGACACAATCACAAAAATCATCATTCATCATTGCATTTTGTATAAACCTATCAATTTACTGACGGGACCGATATCCTCATATACCAAAAACAGAAACTTTACTGATATTTTTATCGATCCCTGTGTGGGACATCCTCCAGCCTCCTGGTAGCGCGGCAGCCAGTGTTGGGGCTGAAGTAAACAATCCTTCACAGCCTGTCGCGCGGGCAAGTGTCTGTTTACGAAAAGCAGTCCGTTTACTAACAAAGGCAAAGAAAGCGGGCGTTGAGGGGAATACTTACTAATATTGACTTGATCAACAAAGGCATGTCCAGGCGTCCTACGACAACAAACCCGTCTTTATATATAAAACAAAAAAAAAAAAGGAGGGGGGGGGGGGGGGGGGCACGAAGTGGAACACTCGCCGACGTCGGCGAGAATTCCTATCGGCGACAGTTATAGATATGGTTTTCTTTGAGCATATATGATATATGAGGCATTCAATTTCGTACAGAAATGTCCTGTGAGCAGGAGATGGGGCCCTAACCACCCGTGAACAAGAATGCATTCTTTCTTTGTCCTGCTCACAGGACATTTCTGTACGAAATTGAATGCCTCATATATCATATATGCTCAAAACCATACCTATAACTGTCGCCGATAGGAATTCTCGCCGATGTCGGCGAGTGTTCCACTTCGTGCACCCCCCCCCCCCCCCCCCCCCCCCCGTTAATAAATGAAGACGGGTTTGATGTCGTAACCGTAGGACGCCTGGACATGCCTTTGTTGATCAAGTCAATATTAGTAAGTATTCCCCTCAACGCCCGCTTTCTTTGTCTTTGTTAGTAAACGAACTGCTTTTCGAAAACAGACACTTGCCCGCGCGACACCGGTTGGGTTTAAACATACAATAAATAAATGAAAGAAAACTAAACTGTACATTATGATCACATGTTTTTCGGTAGTTTCAAAGCGAATGTAGTACTTTGCTAACTTCTTGCATTCAGATATTAAACATACATACGTATTTATATAGATACATAATATACTGGTTGGCTCAGTCTTCCTATGGCATAATGTCTTTTTAATTTACCTCAAAATAAATAAACAAGTGTTAATAATTGAGCTCTCCAGTAAGGGTCTGGACTGTCAGGTTAAGCAGCTAGTCCCTAAAAGAAGTGAAAAGTGCAGTGCTAAGCCCTTAAAAGAGAGAAGATGACATTAACGTAAATAAAGAGAAAGATGTTGTACAATAAAATACATTCTCCTCTTTAACGTTCACACTTGTCTCATTTTTCCACTTACGTATTCATTCATTTGTATTCATAGAACACGTGTTTGTGATATGACAACTGTGGTAAAATGAGGGAAAAATGCATAATAGTGTGTTTGTGTCTTGTTCAAAAGATTTTTGAATACGTATTTATGGTGTACTGATTCCCAGAAAATTGTACCACTTCTAGCAAGCAATGAGGTGGAAAACGTTAAACAGAACATAACTCACACAGCACTCATAAAACACAAATGACATAACTATCACGCACTCCGTTGATACCAAGATGGCAGCAAATTATAAAAAGAAAATAGAGAAATAACAGATTTCATCCTTTAGATAAATATAAACATGCTTGAAATTACTTTAAACAAATTCTGATTAAACTGATGGGACATCAAACAACATTGCTCCACAAGCAATGCTATTTGATCAACACAATAAGTTACAAACTGCAAACTAAATCACACTCAAGCTGAAAGAAAAATACAGAAAAAATCTTTGGATCCTCTTTTGATGAATGTTCCACTACTTTATACAAAGCTACACTGTACCCTTATTACAACTGTAAATGTGCTGGGAAAATATTTTTGAGCTGAGAACAGTATGACCCAACAGCACCAAGACCCACTCAAGCCTCCCCTCCCATCCCGCCGCCCAGCACAGCTTCAGCAGCTGCACGAGACACCTTGCAGGGAGGACCACCACACCAACAATACATTACACAATTAAATACAAATAAAAAATAAGTAATGATAAAACAGTACCTGATGAAGAGTTAAATGTAATACGATGCATTTCACTAAACGTCAAAGAGCTTGACTTGCTACATGTAGTAAATAAATGTGGTGATTTATGTCCATCATCCTGATCTGAAGTGCCTCCTGCTGCTGCCGAGTCGCAGGCTTCTAAAGACTGGTAGCAATCTTTGAGGAAGCCCTCCACCACTGCAGTATGTTTGTCACAAGTATTGATAAGAGAACCCTCATGGTCATGGAAAAGAAAGTTTACAAGGCAAGACAGAATCCCCTGATTAATTCACCATGACAACCTTATGAAAGACAATAGTAGGTTTGGTTCACACAAGAACAAGCTATGGTGAGTAAAAACAGCAATATTCTTTAAAATCAAGTATGACCTTGAAATATTTAGAGATTATTCTAAAAGGTTTTTAAGATAAAATATAATTATAAGATATGAAACGCACTTGTCACATGTTCCTTTACAACAGTGATGAATTTCTTACTCTCAAGCCTTAAAGCAGACACTGCTCCTGTGTGATGCAGATTCATCATCTATCGGTAAAAAACGAATGTGAATTGATCCAATGAATGTGAAGCTATACGTAATACAAATACACAGTCATACTAAAGATGTGTAGGTGTGATGGATAACATGCACTGCATAAACTATCTTCAGGATCATCAAATTCTCTAGTATTTTGATATTTGGCATTTTGGAGGACTGACTGACACCTGCCAGTAGCCACGAACCAGCAATGAATGCGTTATCTATGCAAGCCTCACAGGGTATTCATGCCAGCCTTAAAATTATGCAATGTACTTATGGCATCAACAGAACAGTTCATCGCTCAAAATCCTCATCATACACAAACTCACTTACCAGCTTCAGCTTATCATAAGAACTATGGATTGAAAAGTATGGCCTTATGATTTTTTATACATACCAACTATTCATGGTGAAACACACCTTTATAAATCACTACATCCAAGAAGTACCTTGATTCACCAATTTTTTTTGTTAAAAATATAAAAATGTTGCTGTATTCCCACCATACGAGGTGAACTTGGCAAGGCAAAGAGGTTTGTGCCAGCAGGGTATGTTGAAGGAGCTTGAGTATAGCCAAGCTGTGCATAAACTGGCACATTTGATCGCGCTTGTTCAAAGTTAGTTAGAAGGCACAGAGACACACACCAAGACATGACTGGGAGGATGCTGCCCACTCATGGCACACATTAAGTGAGCTTCAGACCATACCAACAACACATCTTGTAAGGCAACAATGCCTCACCTCTCGTAGACTGCATGTGTAGGTATATGTATATATATATCAGACTACTAACCTAACAGCCTACAAACTAGTAGGCTAAAGTCCATGATGGCTAACACCTTACTACTCCCTCAGATTTTAATACTAAATGTAGACTTTTAAGGTCAGGATAGGCTCAAGTTGGTCACACAAGTTTCAATTTACTTGTGCCTGGGTTGGACAGACATGACAGAGTGGTGAGAACACATGGAGGATCTGCATGATTTTCAGGGGTAGATCTAGGGTAAAGTTTTGGGGGCCAAGTTACCACATAGCCTAGACTACTCTGGTATAGTATACGGTATTAAATTGTCTTTTATAGATATCCGTTTAGCATAAAAAGTAATAAATAATCGGCTAAAACAACAAGCCAGTGCATCAGCATCACAAAATATTCACCTATTATAAGGTGCATGCAAATGTTCCCAGATAAAAAAGCGTATTGAAACAACCTGTACATAATATATTACATATTTTGAGGAGGTAAAACTACATGACTTTCTTTAAAGGGGGCCATGACCCCAGTGGCCCCCTCAGAATCCACCAGTGATGACACTTCAATCAAATCAATGACTGAGTAGAGCATGACGAAAACAATAAATTGGATTGGCTATTTGTCGTTAGTTAATATGCAGAAAAGTTTTGTATAGCTCATATCATATGAGTATTACTTAATTACACTGCATATAAAAACACAACTGATCTATTATAAATGTCAGAAATGTGTGCATGATCCCCTCTCAGCCCTGCCCTCCCCACCTGACATGTGTGTCCAACACAAGGCACCGCACACAGCAATCTACACGAAGCCTGTGTAAGAGCTTCTGTGCTTATCATTACAAAGTCATCCTTAGGATGAAAGAAGTCCAGCACTGTCAACACTGAACACATGGCAACATGGAGCCATAGGATATTTCATTCTCTCTAAGAAAACATTTACATTGAAAACTATATTACAAGTTTTGATGTATTACCTCACCAGTTGAGAGAAAGGGAAACAGGGAAAAGTAACAAATCAGACTCCATAATGACTATCCTAAACCTAAAATGTAATTTTACAACAAAAGTTGGAATCACAATAAAATAGCTCAACAAATCCCAAATATACATCTTAAATGTGAGCATCTCAACAAAATAATGACTAAGTACCACTGTGCAGAACCACAGTGGCAACTCCTGAACAGCTTGGAATGGCAAAGGGAGTGTGCTCAGGAATAAACTGAGTTTGGACAACCATGACCATCACTCACACACCCCTGAGAGAAATCCAGTCTCCTGGAGTGTGAACTTACCCTGCCTGCCCGGTGCTAATGTCTATCTTGTCCACATCGTCTGCTATGGGGTGTTTTCTCCTGATGTGGGCCATGAGGTGGTCCTTGCGGGAGTACGCGGCACTGCACATGGGGCACTCGAACTGTCGCTCCCGGGTCAGGTGGGTCACCATGTGGCGCCGCAGCGTGTAGTTGTCGCAGAAGGTCTTGCCACAAAAACAGCAAGCCTTGCGTCCCCCACGAAACTTGCCGGGAGATCCGGAGGTGACGTTCTCCTCTTCTCCTTCTTCCAACTCCTGAAAAAGAAATGATGGATTTTAATTTCCTTGCGCCTGTCATTGTCAAACCCAAGATGATTATCTAAACAGTTAAAAGTATCATTATGGGAAAGATTTAATATGCAATAAAAATTCAATACAAAATCATGACGTCATTTCTGCACAACTGTACCAATTTGCCCAACACAAATATAGATACAAATGCCTAAATATAATGCATGCCTATTGTTTTTAGCCTTTCCTATCTTTTACCCCCAACTATCTCCCCCCACCCCCTTGCGATTCTCTCTCTCTCTCTCTCTCTCTCTCTCTTCAAATAAAGTATTAATTTCTGTCAGCTTTACATAATGCCCTTCCTCTATTTAGTCAAAACAATTACTACTTGAAATACATTCCTTCCTTTGATAGCACCTGTCATCTAATTATGGATTATAACGAACATTATCAAAATTTCTGATATTTGTACATCTATGGAGAAAATGTTGACCCTCTCAGGAATCAACTCACAAATAATACTTTGCTCCACAGTCTTAACAGCAGAGAATAAGACATAAATTTAATGATTCACTTTATCCTAAAAAATAAATGGATAAATAATCAATAAATACATCAATAAAAAGATAGACTAGCACTTTCCCTATCTGTGAAAACCAAGAAAAACTGAACAAACAAACGGACATGTAAAACAGCCTAGCCATAACATATATCATACAGTACATTCACCCACAGTCAGAGTTGGAAATGGCTTCATCATTACAGTGCCCTATAGTACTAATAATGTCAGTTTTTCAGTTAGCTAATTAGTCAGCTGTATGGTTTGTGGAAAGGTAGGTAAGTGGGGAAAGTAAAAGTAAATCATATACAAAATGTAATGCAGTACTAGGGCCATGCTTGCGTTGGTAAAATTGTTCCAACCCTGTAAATCCCATTCCTATGCATTACTGATTAGACACTAGAATGATTACAGCGGATCCTCCAGCAGAACAAGCAACAGTGTACAGTGTCAGGGTGTGAAGGATCTGTGCTTGTCTCAGGTCATTACTGCACTGCACTACATGCTTTCCTTTGTTGTGAGTTTATGTCATCTACTCTTCATAGGTGTTGAGAAAAAAACTTAATGGAATTTTATAAGAATCCATCACTACAAAGGTGAAATATTGTGAACGCAATACAAAATGATTCATTGCAGAAAAATCATGCAATACAGTGACTATTATCCTATCATCTTAAACTCCAAGGACTACAAAAAGCTTGGAGTCATTTGGATCAGTGTTGTGTGACAAGTGACTTCTACAAATTAATGATTTTGGACGAGCTCTTAATCAGTGGGCCTTTTGTAGTAGTGAGCCTCCTTCCTCCACGTGAGAGGGGACGGTGCATGGGAGACAGTGAAGGATGGTGATGATGGTGGTGGTGTGTGTTAAGGGGGGGGGGGTTAGTTGTGGTTACAGCAGACTGGTCGCTGCTCCTTTGAACATTGAGTATTAGTCTTCTTCCACCATTACTTGTTCATAGAAATTTGGTTGTTACTTTCATAGCATGTTGTTGTCATTATTTGGGTTTGCTGTTCCAAGCCAACTTTTAACTAAATCTCAAGTTTCATGTTGAAAGAGTGTGTGCAGGGGCGTAGCTAGACATTTTGGGGCCTGGGGGACCCCCAATAACACTTTTATAATACTTCCGGAGGGGGGGAAGTTACTTCCTGGAGGGGCCCCCTCTAAAGTTTGCAGGTGTTTGGAGGGGGGGGAGGCGAGCGAAGTGAGCCCAACCAGCTGGAGGGTTTCATGGAAACTTTTTGGAAAATGAACATATTTTGGTGCATTTTGACACTGAGACTTCTTTCAATGCTCATAAATCCTTTTTAATCCGAATTATTTTCAGCACTGATTGAGTGCTGAATTATTTTCAGCACTGCAGATCAGCACTGATTGAGTGATGCATTTGGGGGCCCCCCTCTCTTGGGGGCCCGGGGGGCGATTTCAAATAGCCCCCCCCCCTAGCTACGCCACTGTGTGTGAGTGTGTGTGTGTGTGTGTGTGTGTGTGTGTGTGTGTGTGTGTGTGTGTGTGTGTGTGTGTGTGTGTGTGTGTGTGTGTGTGTGTGTGTGTGTGTGTGTGTGTGTGTGTTCACAAGCGCATATATGACTGGATGGATGTCTGTTTATGAAACTTGAAGACAACAAGGACGAAAACCTTGAGTTTGAGATTCTTTAACAAGGTTCTGAGGTTTGCTAACCTCGAAGATCCTAAAGTGAACTTCCTGTAAGTAAAATAATAAAACACTTTTGTTCTTAAAAGTTTCATTGATTATTATTTTCACTGCATTTTAACACACAGGCACACATTCACATATTAAAAACTACTTTATCTAATGTACAAAAATAGTCACACATAATGTTTACAAGTCTAGGCATAGTTTTAAATGCATTCAAGAAATCTTGAAATATCACAAATCACTCAACAGCCATTCACTGTTTGTGAGCTGACAAATGAATAGTTTTTTTCGGTTTGTGTCCACAGTTCAGTAGGAAAAGTTTGCTGTCGTATGTCTTACGATTTTAAATGATAAAATCCTACATGAAGTGTATAAAGTTACTGATGAATTTCCTTCCAACAAATTTTTTTTGGGATAGTCTTTAATACCGTCTTCAAGCTATTCTCTTCCTATCTGGCTCCATAAGACAACACAAACTACACAGCACAAAAACTACTAAAACATTTCTTAGAATATAATTACAGAGATAATGCAAGCTCAGTTCAGTGAGTGAGGTACTGTGTTTAGTTTTCTGCCAATCTCAAACAAGGACAGTCACTAGAAGGCAGGGAGAGGCCAGTGGTCCCATGATACCCTCCTCAACCTGACAATATCCTGCAACTACCTAGCAACTCTACTCTAATTTCTCCACAAACAGCATTCCCAAACTTGGTGTAGGCTGTGCTTGCCATGCTTGGCCTGCTGCCACGCTGCATCCTCTGCTCAAGGCATCTACAGGAGATTTTCCTGCAGACAACCACTCACTTTCTTGTTATCCACTTCGACAAGAGCTCCAAGAATTTAATGTTCAGATAACCACATGAAGAGTGAACAATGGTAAAGCTAATACTGACAAGGGTAACTTTCAAAGAGGATACAATAAAATGAGAGAAAAGACAAACTTAAACGCAAACCAATTCTTAAGAAAACATGATGTGGTTCCCATTAACACATCTTGATCTCAAACAATCCGAACTGATTTTAAAGTGTGTGGCGCCAGTCAGCACATGAGCTTCTCGTGTCCACCAGCCTAACACTGGCAATCCTGCTGCCCTAGGAAAACAACAACTTTGGCAGGCATGCAGCCATAACAATGTAATACTGTTTGATTTTTGTTGGAGAGTAGAGAAAATTCCATGAGGTTAGTTTGATTAGATTTTTTTTATAAAAGTAATGAAATAGGAATCAACAAGATGAATATTTCAAAATAAATACTTTGAAAAGTGTATATGCTACTATAGCCTTTCTGCCATATTTGGCTGAACCAACACTACACCGGGTCAATAACTGAGAGGATGATATGTATAACTCATTTCATTTATCCATGAGATTCTTAAATTATATGTACACAGAGTAAAGGGTTCTATGAAACAAAGTTCATAGATAACTTTTGACTTCAGGAAGATTCCAAAAAAAATACAGCAATGCCAACCATTTTAGTGTTGGAGGAATCGAAAATCACGTCTAGAATGCATATAGAAGATAAGAAACTATATGTACAAAAAGCCCAGAGTTCAAAGAATATGAACTCCTCAATCTTAAAAAAAAAAAAAATACAAAATGAAACCTGAAACCTCTGAGGCCGAGGAAGTGGCTGTTGCAATGTGTGAGACTTGGCTCACTATAATTTTCCAGCAAATATCTGGAGCCCTTCAGGAATGACTCTGGACATGGCTAGCTCCTCAATGTCTCGAGAGTCCAGGTCGTGGTACACCGACATCTCCCCGGTGAGATGCTTCATGCGGAAGTGGCGGATAAGAGAGTCCTTGCGGGAGGTGGCAAACCCACACAGGCGGCAACGGAACTCCTTGGTGCCCAGGTGGATGCGGAGGTGTCGGGTGTACGTGTAGGGATTGGAGGTGAGGAACGGACACTGCTGGCACTTGTGTACATTGTTATTGTGGCCGCCATTGCCGCCGCCGCTGCTTGTAATGGTGGTGATGAAGGGGAAGGCAGATGAGGAGGGTGGTGGGTTGGGAGGAGAAGCCAGGCCCCCAGGGGTAGTGGGGAGGGTGCAGCTTGGAATCGGAAGGGGGAGTGTGTGGAGTCCTGGGAATGACTGTGCCCCACCACCAGGCAGAATCTTGGAATGTGGTGGCGAGTCATCCTGGTTGTAGTGAGGGTGGTGGTGAGGCGGTTTCTGCATCTGGAGGGGTGGATGACCCAGGGTGGAGCGAACCAAAGCCCCGGGGACACCTGCGCTACCCTGGGTGTGTCTATCCTGCACCTGGGTACCCTGGCAGAGAGAATGGTAGGTGATACCACAACTTTGCTGAGGCAATTCAAAATGGAGAATTTTCTCAAGTTAAAAATTTCTAATTCCCTCAGAATAACGTTGTGGTAGCTGCCTACAATGCCCTCCCCATGGTCCCAGGATGTTCCTCAGCCAACACAATTTATGACATTAACACATCAAATTGTATATAATATAAAATTATACATATAACATATTACATTACATGGAATACTCTTAAAGGGTTCAGTGTCGGTAAAAGCTTTACTGAAGAGCAGGGCAGCCTACCAGCACACATCAGAATACTTTATAGGTTACCAGCCAAAACATTTCTGTATTAAGAGGCATATCTATATGCAAAACTACTGTCATGCGGATGGAACAATCAGATTAGTAGTAATATGTGAAGGTGTTCATGGTTGAGATTTTAGCCATGAGCCATAGACTGAGAGACTGCAGGGGCTCAGTCTGCAGTCTGAAGGTAAGGGGGCTGTGTCTGGGTGCACGCAGGGGAAGGGACCATGCAATGAGGAACAGAAGAAAAATCAAATTATTCCAGGTCAAGGGAAACATAGCTTCATGAGGATGGAAGGAGACACTCCCCAGGCCAAAGCAAGGCCCCAAAGTGGTACTCACCACGGTGTTGTTGACATTCACGTCGTCTGAGGCTGTAGACAGGTCTCCGCGGCTCCCGTCATCGTTTCGGCTGTCATCACCTGCAAGATTTTTCCAGCTCTTTGAATAACATTCACAATTTTATGACTATTTGGGTATGGTCTAAATGTACATATATGCATACTGATAAAGGAATGTTGAGTGTGATGAAAGTGGAAGCATACTGATGAAATTAAATGCTTTGAGGAGCTGATAATGTTTAATATTTACTAATTATATTATTGTTACGGGTACAACTATTAAGAAGTGGGGGGGGGGGGGGGGGGGGGGGGTGCGGGGGGGGGGGTGCGTGTGTGTGTGTGTGTGTGTGTACCATAATACAGAAACAAATCAAGCTCCATTTAGACAATGTTTCTATTCCAGTTCATGTGACTCACCAAACTCAATGAGAGGGAGGTTTGGGGAGGCCACAATAGCGGCTGCCACGCCCTCCAGACCCCCGGGCATGGAGGCAGCGAGGGGCAGCAGCGCCTGGGCGTCCTCCAGCCCCGCCTCACGCCCCAGGACTCCCGCTGCCTCACTCCACGCCGCCTCGCCAGGGTAGTCCAGGGGTTCAGTCTTGACAGTCTGGACAATGAGAGGATGAAGTGCTGACCCATACTGAACATTCTAAGATGCTCTAAATGTTACATGACGGCTTTGTGACTTTGTTGCAATGGTCATTCATTTCACCTTAGTCATAATAATAATCCTGAAATAGATACAACTTACAAGATCATCCATCTCCACCTTGGCCAGCAGTCTGCCGTCCCCCACACTGCTGTCTGAGTTGTGGTGGTGATGGTGGTGGTGGTGGGAGGTGCTGACGCCTTCCTCCCCGCGATGCTTGGCGGACGAGGAGGACATTTTTGAGGGAATGTCTTGGCCGTGGGATGCCTTTGAACTTGAGTGTTTGGATGAGGGGTTGTGATGCCTGGAGGCGGGGTGGTGGTTGTGGTGGTGGTTAGGGGTGGTGTTGGCGGCACTGCCCCGCCCCCCGGTGCCGCTGCCGCTCCTGAGGCCTTGCTGGTGGTGGTGCTCTTCCCCGGTGGCTCTGTTGCCGCCCCCCCGACCCTTGTGACTAGAAGAATGAGAATCGCTGAGTGACTTGTGTGAGCGGGATGATACAGGAGACGTGGCAGAGGCGGCAGAGGCGGCACCGGCGGCACAGTGGTCCAGTCTCCCCTCCGAGGTGCGTTGCCTCTTGTTGTTGGGTCGACCCTCCAATCTATCTCCGTCCTTGTCTTTCCTCTTCTTATCTTCCTTGCCGCTGTCCCTGTTCTCCGCCAGCCCTTTGATCTGAAGGTTGTCGGCGGTCTTGAGGAAGCTGGCCAGCTCGGACTGGGAGACGCTCACCTCACCCTGGTAGATGAAGTGCATGATGGCGCGCATGTCCCCGGCGGGCACGTCTCCCAGGATGACCAGCGGGTGGCGGCACGGGTTGTCCCGCAGGATGCGGTGCAGCAGCGGGGAGCAGGCGGCCAACACCATCTTGTGGCCCGGCACCGCCTCGCCCCCGCACACCAGCGTCACGTCCACGAACGCCTCATCGTGCAGCAGCTCGTTGAACACATCAACGAAGTTACTCTGGTGGTTGTTCCACTTCAGCAGGAACTCCTCCTCGCTCATCACGTACTTCCTGAAAAGAGAAACACGATCATGTCACCACCCAAGTAACAGCAAACCCCACACGGATCACTGAAGAGTAATAACACAAACAAGGAAAAAAATAAGCAACCTCAGGGGAATAACACTACTACGTTACCAAACCTTCTCCATCTACAACAAAACAAGAATGCAATGATCAAAATGACATGGAATGACACTCCACAAAATCATGATAGTGGAGGAGGCGTCTCTCACAGCGCTGCCTCCTCCACCCCGCTCCACCTCCTGACGGCGACTCACTTTCCACCCGAGTCTTAAAAATGAAGCTCCACCGACCGCATATTTGGGCAGAGTAATGGCGGGGTGGAGGTAGTGGTGGTGGTGGTGGTGCTGCTGCTGCTGCTGATGATGATGAAGAAGATTATAATGGGGGCGACTATCAACGTTGTAGCGGCTGAAGTGTCGAAAATGTGGTAATTTGTGAGAGGTAAATCGATTCACCGTTGTGTAATAGTGGAAGAAAAAAACCCTGCAAAAAATCTGCCTCATTTCCTGTATTGTAATAACAAATAAATGGCACGCAAGTCCTCTGCCATGCAGACGAAGACAAAACAAGAAGACGAACAGCAGAACATAACACAACAGATTATGTGAACTAGGAATATATTATCTACATGAAAAGAAAAAATATGAGAAAAAAGGCGTGGGAATAAAAAAGATGGATGACAGCGGCGGGTGAAAGGTGACGAGAGAGAGAGAGAGAGAGAGAGAGAGAGAGAGAGAGAGAGAGAGAGAGAGAGAGAGAGAGAGAGAGAGAGAGAGAGAGAGAGAGAGAGAGAGAGAGAGAGAGAGAGAGAGAGAGAGAGAGAGAGAGAGAGAGAGAGAGAGAGAGAGAGAGAGAGAGAGAGAATGACACACTACGATGATGAAAATTGCAGAGGAAGAAGACGCGAAGTGGTGTGTGAAGGGGGTGATTACAGCAAGGTGGAGTAAGATGACGGTAGGTAGTGACGTATACCCGACGAAGGGGTGACGAAGGGGTAACTTAACGGGTGACATGAGGATGACTGACATAGGGTGACAAAGGAATGGAGGGTGAATCAAGGGGTGAATATCAGTAGCAGTTGATGAATGGGGTGTGAGGGGAGAGCTGTTAAGGCCTATTTCCCACCCAAAGTACCCCGGCAGGAATCTCTCGCCCGTCAGGAGTTAGTAGTCAGCAGCAGCACCCTCGTCTCCTCCTTCAGGTTCTCCAATCGTCCTCCAAACGCCTTGAGTAAAAATAACACCACCCCTTGAGAGAGAGAGAGAGAGAGAGAAAGAGAGAGAGAGAAAGAGAAAAGAGAGAAAGAGAGAAGAGAAAGAGAGAGAGAGAGAGAAGCTTTGCTAGTGAGTGTGGTAGAGGATGTGGTGTTGTGGTGAAGGGTGGTGAGGGGAATGAGGAGGGGGAGCAGTGAAGAGGGGGGCGGGAGGGGCGTGCGGGCGGTGGTTGGCGTTGGGGGGGAAGAGGGGGGGAGGGAGGGTGGTGGTTGTAAGCGGGTGGGCGGAGGGAGAGGTGCGGGCTGGTGGGCGGCGGTAGGGGAATGGGGGAGGGGGGTAGGGGTGCGGGCGGCTGGGTGGCTTGGCTTCACGGCAAGGTGTGGGAGGGCAGCTGTGTGTGTGTGTGTGTGTGTGTGTACTGGATGAAGTGGTGAAGGTGGTGGTGGAGGTAATGGTGGTAGTGATGGAAGGGGGTGGTGTGTGTGTGTGTGTGTGTGTTGTGTGTGGTGTGTGTGTGTGTGTGTGTGTGTGTGTGTGTGTGTGTGTGTGTACTGTATGAAGTGGTGAAGGTGGTGGTGGAAGTAATGGTGGTAGTGATGGAAGGGGGTGGTGGTGGTAGTGGTGGTGTGTGTGTCTGTGTGTGTGTGTGCGTGTTTACTGTATGAAGTGGTGAAGGTGGTGGTGGAAGTAATGGTGGTAGTGATGGAATGGGGTGGTGGTGGTGGTGGTAATACAAGTAGTGTGTGTGTGTGTGTGTGTGAAGTGGTGAAGGTGGTGTGTGTGTGTGTGTGTGTGAAGTGGTGAAGGTGGTGTGTGTGTGTGTGTGTGTGTGTGTGTGTGTGTGTGTGTGTGTGTGTGTGTGTGTGTGTGTGTTTTTTGGTGGAAGAGTGGATGTTTAGTATATATGGGAATGTGTACATGTGTGCTTACACGTGTGTGTGTGACTGTGTGTGTGTGTCAATGTGTGTGTGTGTGTGTGTTTTAAAGATTTAAAAAAAATATGCATAATTGATGTAATTTTCCAGCAACTTACAACCACCTATACAATCTCTCTCTCTCTCTCTCTCTCTCTCTCTCTCTCTCTCTCTCTCTCTCTCTCTCTCTCTCTCTCTTCTCTCTTTCTCTTTCTCTCAAACGCGCACGCAAAAACATACACAAAAAAATAAAGACGCGCACACACACACACACACCCACTCACTCACATGGAGGAGGACTCTTGTAGCAGTGTGATGGTTGGAGTGGATGATGAGGAGGAGGATGAGCAAGGGCGTCTGTTGGTGTGTACTGGAGGAGTGTGGAGAAACGACTGCGGAGGGAAGGAGAGAGAGGGAGAGATGGGAGGTCGGTTGTGCTGGGACGGCTGTGGCGGCTGTGGTGGTGGTGGTGGAGGCAGGGGAAGGGAGGTCGAGGGGTAAGGGGGATCAGTTGTGGTTGATGGCGGTGGTGGGGAGGGTGGGAAGGGGGCAGGCAGGCTGACGAGGAGGGAGGGAGGTAGGGAGAGGGAGAGAAAGAGAGAGAGGACGGAGGGAGGTGTGGTTGATGGTGGTGGTGGTGGGAGACTGGGAGAGGAGGAGGAGGAGGAGGAGGAAGGTGGTGGTGGTGGTAGTGGAGGAGGAGGAGGTGTGGTAGGGTCAGGAGGTAGGAAGGGAGTGGTGGAGGTCGTTGTGGTGGTGGAGGGAGGAGAGAGGGAGTGTGGTTGTGACTAGAGGCAGCTGACTTGAACGGTGTGGTGGTGGTGGTGGAGAGGAAAAGAGGAGGAAGAGGAGGAGAAGAAGGGTGGCGATGGTGAGTGGTGGTGGTAGTGAAGGGGGAGAGGAAGAATGACAAGAGAGAGAAGGTGGTGGTGGTGGTAGGGTGGTAGTAACGACGGTGGTGGTGGTGGTGGAGAAAAGATGGGATGGAGAGAGGGAGGGGTAGAGAAGCAGTGTGGTTAAACTACAACCTACTAACTTTCCCTCGAGCTGCCTGTAAGTACGGGCGACAACTAGTGAGATAATGGTGGTGATAGTGGTGATTGTTGTTGTCATTGTTGTTGTTGTTTGTGGTGGCAATGATGAAAATATATAGTGTCATGAATAATTATGACGTAGTTGAAATAGTAGTAGTAGTAGTAGTAGTAGTAGTAGTAGTAGTAGTATAGTAGTAGTAGTAGTAGTGGGGTTGGTGGTGGTGGTGGTGGTGTAGTTGTAGAGGTGGTGGTGGTGGTGGTGGTAGTAGTAGTAGTAATAATGGTGGTGATGGTGGCGGTAGTAGTAGTAGTAGTAGTAGTAGTAGTAGTAGTAGTAGTAGTAGTAGTAGTAGTGTGTGGTGGTGGTAGTAGTAGACTAGTAGTAGTAATAATGGTGGTGATGGTGGCGGTAGTAGTAGTAGTAGTAGTAGTGGTAGTAGCAATGCTTATAGTAGTAATAATGGTGGTGATGGTGGCGGTAGTAGTAGTAGTAGTAGTAGTAGTAGTAGTAGTAGTAAGTAGTAGTAGTAGTAGTAGTAGTGATTATAGTAGTAGTAATAATGGTGGTGGTGATGGTGGCGGTAGTGGTAGTAGTAGTAGTAGTAGTAGTAGTAGTAGTATAGTAGTAGTAGTAGAAGTAGTAGTAGTAGTAGTAGTAGTAGTAGTAGTAGTAGTAGTAGTAGTAGTAGTAGTAGTAGTAGTAGTAGTAGTAGTAGTAGTAGTAGTAGTGATTATAGTAGTAGTAATAATGGTCGTGGTGATGGTGGCGGTGGTAGTAGTAGTAGTAGTAGTAGCAGTAGTAGTAGTAGCAGTAGTAGCAGTAGTAGTAGTAGTAGTAGTAGTAGTAGTAGTAGTAGTAGTAGTAGTAGTAGTAGTAGTGATTATAGTAGTAGTAATAATGGTGGTGGTGATGGTGGCGGTAGTGGTAGTAGTAGTAATAGTTATAACAGAAGTAATCGTGGCGGTGGGTGGTAAATATGATGATGAAATTCGTGACGGTGATGGTGGTGATGGTGACTGATGGTAATGGTGATGGTGGTGATGTTGCTATATACCTACGTAATGCGATGCCACATAAGCAATTTGCATTTACGACTTAGAAGGAAAAAGGCAGCAGTAGTAGTAGTAGTAGTAGTAGTAGTAGTAGTAGTAGTAGTAGTAGTAGTAGTAGTAGTAGTAGTAGTAGTAGTAGTAGCAGCAGCAGCAGCAGCAGTAGTAGTAGTATTAGTATTAGTATTAGTAGTAGTAGTAGTAGTAGAAGCAATAGTAGTAGTAGTAGTAGTAGTAGTAGTAGTAGTAGTAGTAATAGTGGTAGTAGTAGTAGTAGTAGTAGTAGTAGTAGTAGTAGTAGTAGTAGTAGTAGTAGTAGTAGTAGTAGTAGTAGTAGTAGTAGTAGTAGTAGTAGTAGTAGTAGTAGCAGCAGCAGCAGCAGCAGCAGTAGTAGTAGTATTAGTATTAGTAGTAGTAGTATTAGTAGTAGTAGAAGCAATAGTAGTAGTAGTAGTAGTAGTAGTAGTAGTAGTAGTAGTAATAGTGGTAGTGGTAGTAGTAGTAGTAGTAGTAGTAGCAGTAGTAGTAGCAGTAGCAGTAGCAGTAGCAGTAGCAGTAGTAGTAGTAGTAGTAGCAGAAGAAGAAGAAGAAGAAGAAGAAGAAGAAGAAGAAGAAGAAGAAGAAGAAGAAGAAGAAGAAGAAGAAGAAGAAGAAGAAGAAGAAGAAGAAGAAGAAGAAGAAGAAGAAGAAGAAGAAGAAGTAGTAGTAGTAGTAGTAGTAGTAGTAGTAGTAGTAGTAGTTCTGCTGCTACTACTACTACTTAGTAGTAGTACCAGCAGAAATAGTAGTAGTAGTAGTAGTAGTAATAGTAGCAGTAGTAATAGTAGTAGTAGTAGTAGTAGTAGTAGTAGTAATAGTAATAGTAATAGTAGTAGTAATAGTAATAGTAGTAGTAGTAGTAGTAGTAGTAGTAGTAGTAGTAGTAGTAGTAGTAGTAGTAGTAGTAGTAGTAGTTGTTGTTGTTGTTGTTGTTGTTGTTGTTGTTGTTGTTGTTGTTGTTGTTGTTGTTGTTGTGGTTGTGGTGGTGGTGGTGGTGGTGAGGGCGACATGTTGATAGTGGTGATATGTGTCAATGAGCTCAGATGATGATGGTGGTGGTGGTGGTGGTGGTGATGTGACGAAAGGTTGCTATGTGGTGGTGATGCTGGTGGTACATAAATACTATACATTCAAGCGATGATGAGGGAATAGTGGTGGTGGTCATGGTGGTGGTGGTGGTGGTAATGGTAATGGTGGTGGTGGTGGCGGCGAATAAAGCTAATTACAGTACAAACAAATAAATATATAGATGTAAGAAAGATAACATATAATGGTGTAGACTAATGTCACGTGTATAATATTTAATTTTTACTTGTTAAACTGCGTGTTATGAGAAGTCAAACAAGTAATCACAATAATAGTAGTTAATGATAGGTGGAGAGGAAGAAAGGTTTTTGCCACAGATAACAATAGAACTACGCATTACTGCAATTCACGGTGATGGTGGTGGTGGTGGTGGTGGTGATGATGATGATGATGACACTGTTACTGACAATAACAATAACTAAAAATAAAAATATCAACATACTCCCATTATAAAGGGAAGCTTACTAGAAAGTCTGAGTTATTTGGTGTGTGTGTGTGTGTGTGTGTGTGTGTGTGTGTGTGTGTGTGTGTGTGTGTGTGTGTGTGTGTGTGCGTGCGT